>CM061918.1:131667769-131685372 GCA_031002005.1 Vandiemenella viatica
TGTTACAGACATTTTACTAGGAAAATAGTAAAAATCTTTTAAATATTTTCTATTTATGTAAAAAGTCAATATTTTACTGATTCAATTGATATCAGTACATCAGAGCGGTCTGGTAGCACAGAACATCACAGAATACTGAGTCAAAACAAATATAAGGGCAATTTTGCCATATTGACAACCAAATTGATTAAAAAAAGTTCTTGTAAAAATAAAAACAAAAAAGATGTTAGAATGTACGCAGGCATGGGTTAGATTTCGAGACAATGTGTAGTAAATTGATGGGAATATGGTGACGGGGTCCAGTGACCAGCGAATACATCACAAGATATGCGCTTCATCTAGCAGCCAAGGTAAGAACTGAGCTGAGAATTTAAATGGTACCAGGGGTCGGTGAGCCTGAGCTACAGTAAGACATAAATGTTCAAAGTTTATCAAGTAAGATACATTAATATAAATATGTAATATTTTTTCTCTCAATAAAGATATTATTGGTAAAAAAAAGTTGTTAAGGCGCTTGCTTTCAAAACGAACACTGCTCCGGTCCTAGGTTCGAATCCTGGCAGGCGCAGGAATTTTGAGAGTTGTTTGATTGTATGAGCTACACCAGGTCGCTCCGTGGTTCGGATTCCACGTTAAAATGTAGGCCCTAGAGGAAAGGAACTGGCCGTCCTACCTCTGACAAGTTATCAGCATGTCTGGATTACTATAATCTAAATTAGCAATACCAGTGTATTTGCAAAGCCACAATTCATTGGCAGGCTAACTCATTGTAGACCCATTGTTTTCGTTGTAGCACACACCTCCACGGATGAAGCTCATGATAGCAGAAAGTGCCTTTAGCAACTATAAAGATGGAAAAAATAGAATATAAACTATTTTAGCTTTCTCTGGCCTCATTTTATGTAAAAAGCAGAGCTGCAATTAATTTCTTAAAATAAATGCTATTTCCGAAACTTCACAGTAATTCAAAAGAGCGACTAATGTGAACTGGCAATAAGGTAGTGCTTCCTCATGTTGAGACTATCTGTCATGTTATTGTCTTCTCATTGCTGATTATTTGAAACTAGCAGCTAAATGAAACTACGTAGAAATCAATATTCTCTAAGGTTAAACAGGACTCACCTGACTACCAAAATCAAAGGCCGTTCCGCAGCGGAACACTTCTCCAAGTATCATCACTGTATTGACATGTGCGTCCTCCATCACCTGTGGGTAAACAGGAAATTAAAATTCATTCAGGTCACAACAGGCGAGTGAGGAAATTACAATCAAAGCATTTAACATGAAGGCAAAAGTACATGTGTATGGAAACTGTCACTGGAGCATGCTCTCCATCACCTGAGATACTAAGGTAACATGCCAATGAAATTCATGTATGATAGATTAGAATATCATTAAACAGCAAAATATTCACTCATACTTTAAGAAAACAGGCCTTAAGGTCACCATGTTTTTCCATTTCAACTGACAAGAGAATATTAAAAGGTTCAAAATTATTATAAAATGATGCAATAAATGGCAGTTTAAATTAAACTGCAATAAGTTTAAGGTAATGAGCATGTAGTCCAGTAACGGGGTCGTAAAAAGGGGGTCTCACAAACATCACATCACGTAGAAGATTTTTTTTTATTATCTTGTATATATTGGTGAGAGTATGCAGAAACCAAGTTTTCGACCTCCAGCACCCTCGGCACAATTTTCTGTGGCCAAAAAACATCAAAATTTGGGTACTTTTTTCAGTTCTTCGTCTATAACTCCTTCCTGATAAGTCCTATCAAGAAATATTCTATTTTCAATTTGAAAGAGGACAAAAGTTCCTACAACTTTCGTATTACAAACTTTTTTCTAAACTCAAAATTAAGCGAGCTACAGTTCTTTGAAAATCAGCCAAATTTCACACTTTTCCTAAAAGTTGGGTTTTTACCTACTTTGCAGCTCAAAATGACCTGAAACCCCTGTATATATAACCGATATATATGTTTTTCTGTATGACATAGTATATATATGTACTATACTTTGATTACTGATGGTCCATTCAATAATCATATAGCATTGTTGGCCGGGAGATCCCGAAGGATTGTTCGGCCGCCAGGTTACAGTGTTATGGATAGGCCGCGCAGTGCGCTTCTTGTGGCTATCTAACCTGACCAAGTACTAGTACCGCATATAGGGAACCTACAGCTTAACGTGGAATCCAAACCACAGAATCGTTCTGGCTTTCTCCATATTACACAGCAAGCTGTGGCAGAGGTAAAACTCGGGTTAATGGCCTTTGAAAATTACTGCTGAGAACGGGATTTCGATCTTCAGTCAGATACCTTAACCACTGAGCTACAATTTCGTTCTATTACCTGATGGTATTTGTACCAGTTTGAAAAACGGATTTGCAAAACTGAAAACATAATGTTATGGCACAAAGTTTATTTATGCAGTCAAAATTAAGTCATAATAAGTCAAAAATTAGTTATAAATCCATTTCTTTTCCGTTTTAATGGATTGAAACAATGTGTTCCATTTGAATTTGTTCCGTACAGCAATGGAAAAAAAAATGTCGCTATATGAAGCATTTAAATCTCTTCAAGATACAACACCCAACACAAAATTTTTTACTATGCACGGATGATTCCTCCTGCATAAGGTTATGTGGCATAGTAGTACAGGGTGGCCACAAAGAAATGATTTAAAAATTCCCTGATATTTCCAGGTTTTCCAGGAAAGTTTGTCATACTTTTCCCTGAATTAGAAATTTTATTCACATAATTATAATATTTTAATATTTGATTACATTTTAATTGGAAAAACTGTTACAAAACTCACAAAAATTAAAAAGACATTTCTAATTATGTTTATTTGAATATCATAATTTATTTAATTATTTTTAATACATTGCTATAGATGGTATTTTATAACTAATTAAAAAATCTTATGAAAAATAATTTAAAATGAGCAAAACAGAAACAAGATAATGATAAATTAGCACAAATTAAACTGTTAGTATTTGCTATATAAAAATCATTTAAGATTTTTAAATTGCTCATCAATAACTTGAATCTCAGCTAGAAGTTTAACTTTTTATTTGATGCCAAATGCTTTTTTTTATTAGCTAAATGTTTTCTTTTCATATCTTCTGATTCAGTTATTTTATCTTTCTTTTTTCAGCGTTCAATTTCTTGAGATAAATTTGAACATGAGTTATGGTAAGAATGAACTAAAGATTTTGGAACATCAAGAGTTGCAACATCCCCGTTCGTTTCACTTAAGACAGTCATCCATTAATTGCTGAGCAATTACAGTTTCATATTCTAAACTAAACCTTCAGAATTTATTGAAAAATCTCTCTCAATATTAGCATTGCCACAAGATAAAACCATGAGTATCTTTAAAAGTTTTACTATTGACTGTATTAACGTGTCCAAGAATTAATTCATCCCACAACTGATCTAGGCGTTTACTTGTTCGTGAATAATTTTTTAAGAACTTGCAATGCTGAACATTGAGAACCATGGGCGCCGGGGAGGGGGGTGCAAGGGGGTGCACTTGCACCCCCCTGGCATCCCGGGTCGCCCGTAAATTTGGGCCGATAGGGGGTGGGGAGCACCAATTACGGCTCTGGTGCACCCCCCTGGTCCCGGGTGCACCCCCTTACATCCCGCATCCCGGGTCGCCGTGTGGTCAGTACTAGACCTAAGAAAAAAAAAAAAAGGTCGCTCGGAAATTTTTGGGCCGATAGGGGGGGGGCACCAAGTCAGCCCTGGTGCACCCCCCTAGAAGCAATCTTGCCGGCGCCCATGTTGAGAACATAAATTGTTGAAATCTTGATTAATTTCATCAGCCTTATTACCAATGATCCAATTATTTTCATTCAAAATAGTGAGTAGGCTTTTAGTCTCCTACTTCTGACTTCGAAAAAATGTGCAAGACTAGGATCAAAACACGAGACTCCTTCAGTAAGTTTATAAAGTAAGTGACTGTGTCAACAATTTTCCTGTAAAAGATTTCAAAGCAGGTGTGGCATTTTTCTGCAATTGTAAAATCATGAGATCGGTGATATTTTTTTTAAATTTTAATCTCTCTTTTAGTACCAAATCCCATGTCAATTTGACTGTACAAAATCAAATTGTTTTCATCAGTTAAGTCTATACTTGATAATGAGTCAACAGACTTCAGTACATCTGCTTTGATAAATCTTTGCATTATACTAAGGAGAACTGTCACTAAAGAGCTGTGAAGAAATCGTGCTATAGGAGCATCAGTTTGATATTCTTGTAGGAATGGTTGGGATTCAGCTGGTAATGACTGAAAAACTTCTAGTTTTGCTGGTAGGGAAGGATCTGAAAGAGCCTCAGTTACAATTTTGTAACTAGTGATAGTCAGCTCTTTTTTATCATGCTGTAAATCCCTCCACCATTTTTTTAAGATTAGGAATAATTTCGATAGCACAAGCAGCCAACTGTAAATTTCTATCTAATGGGCTGCATAAATTTTTTAGGATAAAGAGTTGATCCTGAATACTCTTAACTGAGCGTGGCATGTCAGTGCGTCTTTAAACAGATAATAAATTGACCATATAAACTGAACAATATTCCATTTAATTTAATTTATTGCAATGGAGCACAGGCTCCGGTGGCAATTTCCCTACACACCCATCTTCCCCCTATCCTGCTCCTACCTACATTTACCCTCTACAAATTTTATCTTTAAATTCTTTCAAAGTTTTCGGTAAATTATTCATCATTTCTCTTGGTAACTCATTCCAATCCCTGACACCCTTACCTAAAAAAGAGAATCTTCCTACACCCTTGTGCCTGAAATCGAGTGCCAGCTTGTGGTCATGGTCATCTTTTCCCTTCCATGCACTAATTTTCATACCTATTGCAATATCTTACCATCCCTCATCGCCAGTATATCCCCTGTACACTCCCATGACCCTCATCATTCTCCTCCTGTCTTGCAATGAATCCCATTTCAGCTCCTTTATCATATCTGTCACTGATTGCATTCTGCGATAAACTTCCAGAAACAAATCTAGCAGCCCTTTTTTGCACCCTACACTACCATATTCGAGCAATGGTCTGACGAAAGTTTTGTAACCCAATTCCTTGACTTCTCTCGTACATCCCCTCATCACTCTCTTCAACAAGTGCAGAACTTTGAAACCTCTATTCCACATTTAAATCCTCCATGCATGTTAAGAAGACCACAACTGTCCATGTCAAGTACTAAAGTATCATTTATTTATCTAATTTTCTGTAGCTCAGCTTTCAATTCTCCGAAAAATTTGTGATTAACATTTGGTCCATCTATTGAGATTTTTAAACTTTTAAGGCTTATAAGGAGTTGAAGCATTTGCTTGAAGGACAGAAGATCTGAAGCTCTTGTGTGACAAAGAAAAGCAGATGTTAAGTATCGTGTACAAACTTCATTCTTTACAGTACTCCAAATCCATTTGAGTTTCTTGACAAACTTTGTTGAGTGACTCATCAAACCCTATAGCAAAATGATTACAAAAAGTTATAGATTCCATCAGTATACTTTTATAATAAGGAGCAAACCCATGAAGAAATGAGTAGGTAATTTTAGTTTGCTGCAATTCCATTCCTCTGGCTATTTGACTATCGTTGAACATTTTTTTAAAATACTCTACGTCACTTCCCGCTGTGCACATTGACTTGTGAGTTATCAGTATCTGAATACATCAAAGTATTACTGCACAGCTTACTTCTTTGAGAAGAAAGGAGCAGAGTGTATTTTGTGAAGCCGGAATTTGTTCTTTTTCCTGACCCGTAACAGGATTAGAAACAGTAAATTTTTCAGACAAACCACGTTTAGTTATCTCATTACCAGTTTGTTGCGACTGACTTAAAAAAAAAAAAAAAAAAAAAAAAAAAAAAAAAAAAAAAAAAAAAAAAAAAAACTTTGAAAAGGATAGACAGTTTTGCAATTCTTAAGTTTGTTAGTATGTGTCATTTAGCATGACTTTTGATAGCTGTTCTATCCATATTAATTAAAGAAAATGTAGCATTGCAAAGTCTAAATTTGCACTTTTAGATTCACTTTTAACTTCTTTTAACTAAATATTAAAATATGGATTAATCAACCAATCATTTTGAAAGTGTGTTATCATGCTGAATTCATTAGTCGGAAAATTTTAAAAATTAATATTTTTACTGGTATAATGAAATTAAATACATAAATAGTAAACAATAGTAATAACTTCCAAAATGCAATCGACATCCACCTAATGAATGTTCAAAAATAATTATTAATTTAAAAAATAGCAGTAGAAAAGTTTGATATAATCATAAAAATTAAGAAAAACTTCCATTTGGTAATGAACTAAAACCAACGATATTTAGAAAACACTTCCACTTTAAAATTATATGTGACGGCACGAGATGTGTCTCGGTTATTCTTATGCCTCATTTACACATTCGCGCGAGTTTATTCGAATCGAGATAGGACTGCTTGAACACACGGTACGCTCGCATTGGTCTTCCGCGTAGTTGCCCGCGAGTGCCGCTCGCTTCTGTGGCGGCCGGCGGGTGTTTGGTGCGAGTCAAAGACACTAGTTGCGAGCGCTAATACGCTGTTTAAACTGTCGCATCGAATTAACATTCGAAAAAACTTTGACGATCGAACACAGATAACGGTAATTAACATTGCGAGAAGAAAATACCAAGAGTTAATGATCAGTAAAATAAATTATTTATACCCTTTAATCGGCTATTTCAGGTGAAAAATAAATAAGCTGAAATGTTTAATGAGAAATTTCACGATTAAAATGAATTAATAACTTAAAAAAATAACAATCTTTCTTCCACTTAATCATAAAAATTAAGAAAAACTTACCATTTGATAATAAACTGAAATAAGATATTTAGAAAATACTTTCACTTTTAAATTAGATATGATCACATGATATGCGTTTGCGTGTTTGTAAACAGCAGACGAAATTTTATGACAAATGAAGCGATTGTCGCTTAGCTAGCAAACTCAACTGACCAAAGGGCTATCTATAGCTACATAGCATATAGTTCGAGGATTCTAATGCCACTTTTACACTTTCGCTAGAGCTTGTGCGAGTCGAGATAACAATGCAGGAGCACGTGGTACGCACGCCGGTCTTCTCGCGTGGTTGCTCGCGAGTGACGCAACATCGGTGGCGGCTTTTTGGCGCTTGTCGAAGGTAGTCGTGGCGTGTTTTAGCGCGCTGTTTACACTATCGTTGGCTATTTTATGTTAAATGTATATAAGTTTAAGTATCTAATGAGAAATTTCATTATTAAAATAAATTCAAGACGACCTTAAAAAATATCTAATTTCCTAGTAGTCGCAATTGAATTCCCTGATTATTTTCGAAATTACCTGAATTCCCTGATATTTCCATGAAATTTCCCGGTTACATGAAATTCCCTGATAATTCCCGATATTCCCGGTTTTCCCGGTTTGTGGCCACCCTGTAGTAAATACCTTGGCTGCTTCTGTGGAAAATATGAAGCCTATTTGACAACGAACTATAGATCCAACATCACAGTTATATTTGACGGATACCGAAGTTATGCTGCGCAGAGAGGAATAAAGTCATCTGAAATGATTTGTAGTTTGAAAACATCAGATACTTCAGCAGGCATCATTTTCAGTGAGGAAACAAGTGCTACAGTGACGCAGCAAATGAGAGTAGCAAGAACTGTGTAATGTTGATACTAATGCAAAAACTACAAAAGGAGGCATCCAAGATCTACAGGCAAAACAAGATGCTGCTGGATTGATCGTAGACGCAGCAATTTCCCAAGCAGCAAAATTCGACAGTGTGATGATTCTAAGTGAGTATATTGGCTTTCTAATTTTGCTAATGGGCTTTGGTACCACGAGTTTGAACCCACACACATCCTCTTCATCCATGCATTTGCTGGATGTGATACAATATCAGCATATTTCGGCTATGGGAAAGAAAACTTCTACTGCATGATTCAATACCAACCATATCTGAAAGTAACATGCATGCTAACTTCTCAGAACTCTAGCCTCCAGAGAACATTTGGAGAACACGCAGGGGAACAGATCATCTTGGAACGGTACGGAAAAAATTGCTTGTGGACATTGGAAGGCTCAGATATGAAATGATTAAGAAATCTGCCCAAAAAATGCATTCAGACTAACACGGTTGCCACCAAAATCAGATGCGGCAACGTTTCACTCAATATGCACGAACCACCAAGTAAAGGTTGGTTGGGTCGAGAAACGTACCCATTGCCGTGAGGATGAAGGAAAGGCTCGTCCAGTCTTATTACAGTTACAATAATAAATGCATTCAGGAGGACGTCGGTTCGAATTCCCGTCCAAGCATCCAGATTTGGGTTTTCCATGGTTTCCTCAAATCACTCCAGCCGAATGCCGGGATGCTTCCTTCAAAAAGGCCATGGCCGAAATCCTTCACGTTCCTTGTTCCCAGTCCCATCGTGCCACTAATGAACTCGACGTCGACGAGGCGTAAAGTCATAAAAAAACAATAATAAAAGATGATGCACTTGAGTTTACTTCGAAGGTTGTATCATATTCCTTCCAGAAACCTTGTTCTCCTGCATGCAGCTGTCGCTAATCAGGACTGCATTGTTCAGCTGCTTGCAAAAATTGCTCTCGCCTGCCTCGTGAAAGCGTTCCTGGAATGTAGTAGATGGAGGAGAGGAAGATTTCTTCGACCTCGAGGAAGCTGTTCCTGATGCAATGGATGAAAGAGACACAATTCATTGATAAGCCGGGACAATCCAAACGGAAAAGAAATTTATTTATGACAATTTTTTTAACTTATTTCGAAATTATTATGACTTTATAACTTTGCGTCATAACATTATGCATTGTTGTTCGCTCTATTATCTTCAGTAATAGAGCGATCTGGTAGCTCAAGGCGTCTGACTGGAGATCGAAATCCCGGTCTCAGCAATGATTTTCAAAGGCCATTAACCCGACCTTTACCTCTGCCACAGCTTGCTGTGTAATATGAAGTAAGCCAGAACGATTCTGTGGTTTGGATTCCACCTTAAGCTGTAGGTTCCCTATATGCGGTACTAGTACTTGGTCAGGTTAGATAGCCACAAGAAGCGCACTGCGCGGCCTATCCATAACACTGTAACCTGGCGGCCGAACAATCCTTCGGGATCTCCCGGCCAACAATGCTATATGATTATTGAATGGACCATCAGTAATCAAAGTATAGTACATATATATACTATGTCATACAGAAAAACATATATATCGGTTATATATACAGGGGTTTCAGGTCATTTTGAGCTGCAAAGTAGGTAAAAACCCAACTTTTAGGAAAAGTGTGAAATTTGGCTGATTTTCAAAGAACTGTAGCTCGCTTAATTTTGAGTTTAGGAAAAAGTTTGTAATACGAAAGTTGTAGGAAATTTTGTCCTCTTTCAAATTGAAAATAGAATATTTCTTGATAGGACTTATCAGGAAGGAGTTATAGACGAAAAACTGAAAAAAGTACCCAAATTTTGATGTTTTTTGGCCACAGAAAATTGTGCCGAGGGTGCTGGAGGTCGAAAACTTGGTTTCTGCATACTCCCACCAATATATACAAGATAAGAAAAAAAAATCTTCTACGTGATGTGATGCAAGTGAGAACTACCCCGTTACTGGACTAATGATGGATAAGTGATACCTCTTTTCCACAAGTACAAAGTAACATGAAATGAGAGCAGTATGTAACACTGGAAAAGCTATATCCAGATAGTGAATTATAGGTTAAATTTTGAAGCACTATAATAATGTCCCATGCAAAAATTTCATGAATAAAATGAATAGTAAGATTTGGGATTTGTAATAGGAAGAACCGCCTCATTTGTTCCAATTTTTTATTTGTTTATTGTAATAGGCACGTAACAAAAGTTGTCGCCAGTGAAGTAGTTTATTAATAAATCTGTGATATGTGCTACTGCCATCTAGCGGCTTGGCTCTGAACTCATAAACGCAACTTTCACAGTTATTACTTGTGCCCTTTAAGGGTCGAATTCTGAAAAATTCCTGTCTTAATATGTGATATCACCAAATCAGAGATCTTAATATTTTAAATGATACTTCATTTATCGATTTCAGCTAGGAATGCAGGGAGATAAATAGTTCATGGTATAATATATATATTGAACATTAGGATAGGATAAAAAACCACCGCTTACCAAAGAAGGGGATTCCTGCGACGTTGGTACACGAAAAAAAAAACGATCACACAAAGAATAGAACTTTCAAGCATGGCTCTTCCTCAGTATAAGTGAGATGGCTGCACGCAAGTGCTGCCGGCAGCATATATACGAGGCAGTATTCAGCTGCGCCCACCTCTCATAATGTTCTCTCGTTGACGAAGGTTTTTTTTCCCCCAGAAATTTATTTATTATTTGAGTTTGTGTCTTTTCTGTGTGTTTGTGCCCCATATCCATTATCTAAAGGTAAGTGGTGGCTCATTTCCCTATCCTAATTTGATTCCTTTCCACTACTTAGAGTCTTTTATTTCATTGTTTATATATATATATGTTTCTCGGGAAACAAACCGAGTAATATTATTATTGATGCACAATATTTTGGGGACATAAATCTCTGTCACCATCTTCAGGTGCAGCTGTAAGCCTTGAAGTTTGCCTTGAGCACGTTGTTTTCAAACAACTTCAAGGCTTACAGCAGCACCTGAAGATGGTGACGGAGATTTATGTCCCCAAAATATTGTGCATCAATAATAATATTACTCGGTTTGTTTCCCGAGAAACATTTATAAATAAACAACACCGAGAAAAAATTGCATTCATTTATAATTTTTTTCTTTTGCCGTTTAAGGGTTGAATTCCAAAAAAAAAAATCCTTTCTTAAAATATGATGTAATGTGATCAACGTGGAGACCTTAAGCTTTAAAATGATACCTGGTTCATACATTTTGGTTAGTTATCACGGGAGATATTGGCTTGTGACAAATAAACACCATATAGAAATAATATATCAGCATCTGAAAAGATGTAGGATCAGCATGGAAAACATACAACATAGGGATTTTATTCAGTGGAAAAATTGCAGAGGTAAAGGATCTGACCAGTCAGGAAAAAGAGGGCATTTTCAGAGAAAGAAAAAGGAAGAGTGAGACAGAGAATGAAAGAGTAGTGGCAACGGAAGAAGGAAACTCAGAAGAGGAAATGAAGTTGCGTAGTCGTAGTCCATAGATGGCTGAAACAAGAAGGAATAATAATATATATGATGATGTGTAAAGGGAAAAGTGTATAAAAACTTTAGTGTGCCAACATCTTTAGTACTGTTCGGCTGCATGGGATCTATATCACAAGGGATTAATTAATACAATCAAGTATGTGCAGTGAAACCAGCCAGAGTGCCCCGTGTTCCTGAAGTGTATCTCTTTTACAACTTTTGTAACGGAACGGTTTACTTTCTCTTTCCTTAAAATGTTAATATCATCTCAAGGTATTGCTTCCTGCTCCATTATTGATTAAAAATATTTGAATTACTTATGATTAAACAACAGAGAAGGCAAACTGTAACTATCATCGAGCCACTAGTCACGAAAACTATCAGCCTTTATTACATCTCTTAAGCATAAAGCTCTACCAAACATAACTATCATTGTTACTAATCAAAACACGATGAACTAATGGACGTATGTGGCCAGTTTTCTGCTGGAAAAGCAAAAAGAAGAATGAATTCTAATGGAGGCATTTCTCGGCTGATGTTTTGCTGTCATCTCCTTTCATGTTAGTATGGAAGTTACATTCATATATATGGAAAGTGCAATCGTCAAATAATTTTCTTCATGAAACAAATGGGAACTTTTAAGGTTACCTATTTCAAGTTATAGGCATGAGCTAAAATAGGCAGAATTATTTCGTGAAAGAACAGTGCATCAGAAAAGTGACTACAGAAGCTGTTAAGAACATTGCTTCCCAAAAAATATTGAATAAAGCAATTATTTGGCTGCTGAGGAAATGTGGATATGACAAATCTAACTATTAGGAATTTTTTAAAAAAAACCTAAATGCTTTTAAATGGGATTTTTTTAGTTGGATAGTAGGACATGATATTGATGGAGTTAAAAGGAAAGATCCAGGTGGAATAAAATCTACTTTTCACCAGGTCTAGATGCCAAATGTTTAATTAATAGCAGCTTAAATCCTACATTAGCTAGTACTATCAAGTACAAAGGCATGGCTCTCAAGCTACATCATTTAGCTTTACTTTTTTTAATTTTTTTACTTATTGCTTTACACCTTGTCGACGGCTAAGGTTATTAGAGGCGGGATGGGACTGGGGACAAGGAACAGGAAGGAATTTGGCCATGGCCTTTTTGAAGGAAGCATCCCGGCATTAGCCTGGAATGATTTGGGGAAACCATGGAAAACCCAAATCTGGATGCCCGGATGGGGATTCGAACCCGTATCCTCCCGAATGAGAGGCCATTCAAACACCACGCTCGGTGGTCATTTAGCAGCAAAGCTCTGCAGAGCCCTTACTTTGGACTCGTAGCCGGTGAGGAACCCCATGTCCCTGGACAAGACGAGCACCTTCTCACGGTTCCCGTCCGCCGCACCGCGTATCACCTCGATGTACTTGTCCATGAACTCGCGGTCGTACCCTCGAGAGGCACCAAAATCGAGCAGCGACAACTGAAACGTGAAAAACATTTAGTCAATTACACTACGCAAGTAGCTCTGATGTTCTAAATAATAATTTAGATGTCAGTGACTATGAAACTGCCGTTAAGCAATGAAAATAAGATGGGACAGGGAAAACAACCCATCACTTACCACAGGAGGTCTAGAGGAACACAGAAAAAAAAACACAAATAATTCACAGTAACTTTCCTTATGCGCGAGGTGAGAGAGGGTAGGGGGAAAGGCGTGCACATCTGGACCTGCCACATGAATGAACCAAAGATGCAACAAGAGAGAGGGTGTACATTGAAGCAGTGAACAATAATTGTGAAAAAGAATAATTTCTTTGATAAGTCAACGTAAAATAAGTAAACAAATAAAATTAGAAAGATATTAAAAATTGTAATAAAATGATATAAATATATTGTTAAAAATGCAAACTGGCTGTAAATTAGTAAAACTGTAAGTGACAGGTTTAGAGTAGGTCGAGGCCAGGGGTGTGTCTAGGCTGTTTCGAAGAGGTCGTGGTGTCCAGGGAAACTCTAACATCTCTCACCATAAAACAGGTGTTAAGATTGATGTTTTTCACAGTGTTGTATACAAACAAACTCGGGCTTGCAAATGAGTAAATTTGAAAATGAGGGCTGAGATAGACTCCTTCGAAATGTCCCACAAGTGTGACATCTTAACGCGGCTGAAGCACTAGAAGAGTTTGTTTAGGTGTTAAGATTGTTGGAATCATCTGAGCTCGCATGGATTGCCACTGTATTATCTGGGTTGGCAGTATAATTTATTAATTATCATTAAAAGTAATTCAGTTTTCTATCAGAAATTCAATGCGAAGGGACTGTACCACGCAGAGGCTAACAGAAGTTGAGCTTACCCTCCGTGTCTGTGCGTCGTAGAAGAAGTTGGACCAGTTGGGATCGGTCTGCATGTAGCGGAAGGTGAACAGCTCCAGCAGGCAGAGCCGCATCACCAGTCGGCAGATGTGGTTTCGGGTCTCGTCGTCCAGATGGCAGCACTGGTCCACGGGAACTCCGTCGACCAGCTCTGACGTGAGCACCTGGGACGTGCTCAAGTCGTCTGGTGAAGAAGATTGACAAGAAAGTTCAGTTCAGACTTTAAAACATATTGTTTTTCTTAACAACAAAGGAAAAATTGTGCAATTCAGTTTACACCTTGCAGGAGTTCAAATTGTAAAAATTAGTAAAATGTTCTGAACTAGACTATACAATGGAATGATCCCCTACGATATACCATAGTGTGGTGACATGTTCACAAAAGCATGTAGATACTCAAAAAGTAATGAAACTTTCAGAATAATCTGGTGAGTATTTGAAGAGGGATAGAAATTATCTCTTGACCACACAGAATAATGGAATTTGTTGTAAACCTGCAACATACAAATGTAATCAGCGATACAAGATGGCTTTTTCCTCTCTTCTTATATTTTCTGAATCAGTACTTTTATTTTCAGACAAATCCTAGGTATGCAATCAAACACTATTTGGATTCAGTGCCAGATTTGAGGAGAGAGGGACAAACTGGGGTGCTTGTCCTGGGTGACAAAATTATGTTTGAAGGGTAGCAATGTTAGTCGTGGCAACCTTTTTTTCATTTGTAATGGCAGGCTTGCCACTACAGGTTTGTCAGGAATAGGCTGAGTACGTTGTCTCGCCGTGTCGGCCTGATGGAACTTAACTTGTCGGACGGTATACAGCTCCGTCGTACCTCCCGACTAGGACGTTGGCAGATGCTAAAGAACAGCTTGCAGAGCGAATGGAAATGGAGTGAACTTCTATTGAAAGAGCCAGTTGGTACACCTCTTCAAGTTTATGGATTCTCAGCTATGATTAGTACAGCTTAAGTGGCTCCCCGTCAACAGAACTCCATAGCTGGTAATAGGCAATCTTGGCCATTCCACTCACTAACATTGTCCGGTGGCAACAGGCTGTTCGACGAGCGGGGCGCGCGGCGGTGAGTCCCGGTTCGATAATCAAACTGACATAGCGGCTGTCGTGGTACTTTCTTGCGATGACCGACTCCTACGGCCTCGGGGCGTGTCCTTATATCGTGCCCCTGTGATGACAGCGTGACCGCTTTCCTAACCTTACGGCCAGGCAATACCCCCTAACCTTACGGCCAGGCAATACCCTTCCATCGTGTTCTAGAAGCCTCATGATGGCTGGTCACGTTTTGCTGTCGTTAGTGGGTCAAATGATTCCATTGCTTTCTCGAAGCTTCGCTCGCGACCTCCTGTGTGAGCGCGGCCAACTGTTTGCACAATCGCTGACGCTAGTCTAACCAACTACTCCACAGCCAATGTCCGCCGCACCGACCGCCTCGCAGCTTATTGCTGTAACTTTGACTATATTCCACTTTGACTACTATAATTACAATTTTGCAAATTACATCCTGGGGTGCGACAATGGGTGATAATCGGGTGGTGGTGATACTTAAGGTGGCAACAATGGGGATGACAAAATAATGTTTGAAGGGGCAGCAGTCTCTCAGTTTTTTCTCCAGTAACAAAAATTCCTAGATATTCCACTGTTTGGATTGGATTAATTTTCAAAAGAATTACAAATTCCTTTTCTACTCACTTCAAAATCAGTTCCTTCTAAATGCATACACTTATCCAGCTGTCCAATCGACATCTTACTTAATACCATCCTACAAAACAGACAACAGCCAACTTGTTACAGGCTTCTGTATTTCTTCTGCAATGAATGGAAGGATATCAGCCACCACATTTATGAAGGAACAATGTCACTATTTGGCTCAAGAGATTTCATGAACATCACACAAAATGAAAACTGGACAACCAGATTGGAAAGCAAATCCAGGCACTCCCAAGGCCTGGTCTAAACATTACTACTCAGCCACAAGGCTCATTTTTTTTACGAAGAGGTAGTGAGAATGAATGAGCGGGGTGATTGATTGGTTTGTGGTATTTTGTGACAAACTGGTGCAATAATTTTAGTATTGCTTATTTTCAGATCCAAGAATCCATGCTTTTTGGCAGACGTGCTACATGTTTCACAAATGTGAGATACATATTCTCTATGAACTTTTCACTGCTGGAAATATGCTTACACGGCTTATATGGAATAGTCAGATTTGTTTAAACAGATAGCCCTTAGTGGCTTTCAACAAACCTCACATAGTGGCCAATAGTCATTTGGAGTCAGAGCATGCTTACTGTGAATATTCTATAATTCGATTCCGCCAGTGTGGCTGTGCACTTTGAAGTGCCACTGCACTGGATTGGGGAAGTACAATGGCCCTACGTTCAAATCTTGGGCCACGAGTACTGGACATCCTGAGTTTTTAGGTGGTTTTCCGCAATTACATTGGGACTGTCCTAGGATAGCCTCAGAAGCGGACGTGTCTGAAGACCTGCATAGGTGGAAACGTTCAAATGATACTGGCGGTGATGAATTCATAGGGCAAGCACACACATTTTCACCCAGTAATTTACTGCCTATCTGCCACTACCATAAATAATGAGTCTAGAAAACAATACTGATGAAGTTAATGTCAAATCATATTCATTGGATTCTAGTGCAAAATATGATAACTATCTTAGCACAGACTTTATCGGTAACAATGGAAGGAAAGAACTGCCGTGAGGCAATATTTAATTGGTTAGGACAGATAAAATACACCCAACACTCACCAAAGCTGAAGGGAGGAGGGCAGCAGCAACACAAAACAACACACAAACACAGAAAAAACAATATTTTGGGTTAAAACCTTATTCTATAAGTGGCTGCGTCAAATGCAGGGCTTTTAATTTATTTAATTTAATTGCAAAGGATCACACGCTCCGATGGTAATTTCCCTACACACCCAACTTCCCCTATTCTGCACCCACCTACATTTGCCCTCTACAAATTTCAACTTTAAATTCTTTTAACGTTTTCGGCAAGTTATTCATCATTCCCCTTGGTAACTCATTCCAATCCCTGACACCCTTACCTAAAAAAGAAAACCTTCCCACACCCTTGTGCCTGAAATCGAGTGCCAGCTTGTGGTCATGGTCATCTTTTCCCTTCCACGAACTACTTTTGATACCAACTGCAATATCTTTCCATGCCTCATCGCCAGTATACGCCCTGTACACTCCCATCACCCTCCTCATCCTCCTCCTGTCTTGCAATGAATCCCATTCCAGCTCCTTTATCATATCTGTCACTGATTGCGATAATTTCCAGAAACAAATCTAGCAGCCTTTCTTTGCACCTTCTCCAACTCCTGTATTTGATACTCAAAATGTGGGTCCCATACTACACTACCATATTCGAGCAATAGTCTGACCAAAGTTTTGTAACCCAGCCATGTACTTCTGTTAACTTGAAAAAGGGAAAAACAGTTGCCCCCAGCCTACTACTTTGTGCTCTTTATGGTCAACTGCTAAAAATGTTCAAGCCCAAAAATTATAAATTGTTCTTTCACTCTCAAATATGATCAGTGTCTCACCAAAAAGAAAGCAAAGCAAAAAAAACTACGATATCACAGGCAGTAACCAGTGGATATTAACAAGTTTTAAATATGAACAAGATGCAGAACTTTAAAGAACACAAATATGTAGTACTTACCTATTATTCTCGGTACGAGATACTCGGGATACGGTTTCAAGAGTTTGTGGAATTTGCGCGTGCACTCAGCCTCACGGACGTAGTCCACCTCCCACGAGAGCTCACGTTTAGCGACCTCCACGAGGTTGTCAATGAAAAACCCTGAAATTTTGTACAAACTCATACTTCTGTGAATGAGAGACTGAAATACAGAAACATCGAAACTGCCTAATAGACAGTGTTAGAGAACATCTTACAGATCATATGCTGATAATAGGAAAAAGGAAATGGCTTTTAGGCAATATAAATATCAAAGGATACGGAAAATCACTCACCAAAATTGAAGGCCACGGCGAGTGAAAAACATACA
>CM061918.1:131686372-131794960 GCA_031002005.1 Vandiemenella viatica
TCCGTGTTTTGCATTAAATGGCTATATTTCCGGAGACAATTTTCTAATCACTGGTGCCTTCAAAACTGGCTTCAGTAAAATTAGCATTCACCTACTTCTCTTACACTAATTTAAGCCTGGATATTACAACAGAGTTCTCAACACAAATGATAAAGTGACATTACCAGTTATTGGAATCTAATTCCATTAAAAAGAAGTTAATATGTAAGAAAAGACTACAGTCAATATGAAATTCTGAGATAATTTTATTTCGAAGCAATATCTAATTACTTTTTTAGTTTTAATTAACGCTTCTTTACAAACTTATGGGGTCAGTACAGCAAAATAATTTCTCCTAATGTGGAGCAGTTATCTCTCTGGGTAAAAAAGAATCTAGAGAATGAAATAAACGAAAATTCATGGTATTTAATATAAAAGACTGTCAATTGTTCCGAACAGCGTTGTCTCCAGAAAAGAAACTCATTACTTGGTAACAGTCAACAATCAACAAAATTTCACGACATATCTACAAAACATAACACAGATATTCCATAACTATAAAAAGCCATGTCACTTCAATGAATCAAGATAATTTGAACTCTAAATACAATAAAATTACTTCTTAGGCCAATCAATTTGTTCCTCTGTTTCGGAAACAAATACCGTTCTATATGGGTAAACAAATTTACCTATAATTGAGGTTGACCACTTTATTGAAAAGGAATGCTCTTCCTGTTGCGCCAGTAAATCTCGTACTTATTAGTTCGCTCCTGTTTGTCAAAAATGTGTCGCACGAAGCACAGGAGAACAGACGGGAGCCTCCGATGTGATCCAAGAAAACACGACCCATATTTCTTCCTTTCCACCAGATGCAGTCCGCAATCTGCCAAACAACATCATATTTTACCTTTGGCAATGTAATTTATCACAACAGTGAGCTCAGTAAAAGAAAATAAATTCAATTACAGCTTACCCCCAAAATTTTACTTCACTAGGGCGTCCCAGAACGCAGATTCCTAAGCAACGACACGAAACGAACACAGATCCTTTGTGTCATAGAGTGACCTTTTCACTGCAAAACCAAAACACAAGACAGCTGTTTATAGTGACGTAGCAGCGCTGTCCATATGGTACTTGACAGCATTGGCATAAGTAAATAAACACTCCTTTTTACAAACATAAAGTGATGAATTCTATCTGTTTTTGTATCTGGTTGGTGATCTGCACGGAACTTATTTGTATTTATAATAATATTCTAGAATTTTTCTTAGGATCATATAGCATACATGATTGCCAACGCAAATGACATGAAGCCATCACCTGCGTAAAAACAGTAATTTCTCTAGTACTCTCATTAGTATTAAAAATTTTTGCTACTATTTTGACACCTCACTCAGCCGAGATTAGTGTAAAATTCAATTTTAATTTAATTACGATGTAGCGCCTGCTCCGGTGGCAATTTTTACCTCTATAAATTTCAACCTTAAATTCTTTTAGCGTTTTTGGTAAATTATTCATCATTTCTCTTGGTAATTTATTCCACCCACTGACCGACGTACCTACGAGAGAAAATCTTCACACATCGTTTTACAAATTAATGTACTTTTTAATAATAAAGTAATTCATCCGATGCTGTAATATATTTAATAGAGTAACCCAAAAAACAAGTTGAAACTATTACGTTTATGAAATCAGGTGAAGAGTTTATTTTTTTACCTATAAGCTACTTATTTTCCCTAGACATGCCATTACCGATGAAAATTTCTCTTTTATATTGGAAAAAGTTAAAAGCTGTAAATGATTTTCATCAAGGCTCAGTTTATTATCGTAGGGTGAAGCTTTAACCCGTAAATATAATGAAGCTGGTATTACGATTTGTCCATCCGTTGAAGTGACGGAAGCGACAGTGCCTTTTGATTGAGAGCAGTGATTTCGTTATCAAGACTTGCTATGTTTATCTTCTCCAATCTTTCCGCTTCCTTTTTTCGTCACTAATGTTAACCCTTCGTATTATTCTTGTACTCTAGCAAAGGAATTAACTTAAATAGTGACAAGATGTGTAAGTCTTTTAAGGAAGGTGAACTTGGGATATTTAGAAACCTCAGTGCAGAAACCCTTGAATTGCGTAGCTGATTATAGTTCTTCCAAATTTCCCGGTCGACAGTACCTAACGGCAAATGCGTCTACACTTGTTCTGTTGGCAGTAGGGTTCGCATCCAAACAACACACTTAATCAGCTGATTTTCATCAATATCTCTGGCTAATTTTGAGATTCTTTTGTTAGTTATTTGTACCGAAATGTTTGAGGTGTAGGACAGACAATGGTACTTTTTGTTGTTGATAGGCTTATGAACGCTTTAGATACCACTGACACACGACTTCATTGTATTGTACCATTTTCATTTTATTTAATTTTTTTTTAAATTACTGATTGTGTTCATGTTACCTTAATAACCTAATTCTGATGCGTAGCTAAATCCAGCTTTTACCTTTTACCCTGTTACGTAAGATAATATTTTTGTTTTACAATAAAACGTAACTGGCGCACAGATGTTATGAATAGCTCCTACCTGTGGTTACGTTGTTCTTTACAGGAACTGTATCAATAATAAAGTGTTCATACACAATTGTTTTGGGTACACCGCATACCGGCGAAATGTCGCGAATGTGGAGTCAGGATTTGTTGGGAGTATTGAGAGGACTGCAAAGCGTTATTGTTGCTGCAAGTAAGGTACAAGAGGCAGAATGCAGACAAATTTGGGAAAACTCCAGCTTAAAAGTGGCAGCTGAAGAAGTGGGAAATACTTTAGGCAAAAGTGTGATGGACACACTGACGAAGGCTGAAGCACGGGTACGTAATTTTCAGTTAATCTCAAATAAATATAATGTTCATGACGCATTTTGTGTTTTGTGTCAGCTGAAGATATGGTCACCATCTTTCAGAAATATATATATATTTCTATAGAAACAATGTTAGTATAAATGAATGCAGTTTTTCTGGGTGTTGTATATTTATGAATGTTAGTAATAAATGTTAGCATAGTTTCTCCTGGGAATTATAGAGTGCAGATGAGGAATAGGTGGAAGAATATTTGCACTGATGACTATTGTAATTGATAGGTGATGAATGTTAACTGGTTAGGGAGAGCTTTGATTTGATTTGATTTGATTTTTTTATTGATCCATTTAGTCAATGTATAGTACAGGTGTACATTTGACATTGGATAAGTCATTTTGATGATTAGATGTTACATATTACTATGAGATGATGGGACATATATACATAATTAATAATACAATGACAAAACAAGTGTACATGAAGAGAATTTAACAATAATTTGATGAAAACAAAAATTGAAGGAATCCTAAAACCCATTTTTTATGAGTCCATATATTCACTGATAGAGTAAAAACTGTGTCTCACTAGAAATGCCTTTAGTTTTCTTTTAAATGAGCTACAGGAAGCATTTTTTACTTCTTCTGGTATTTTATTATAGAGTGTTATTCCCGAATTTAAAATACTTTTTTTGATATGTAGCAGTCCTGCAAAACGTTTTGTGGATGTCTGAACGTCCTCTGGTGAGGTAATTATGTACCATATCATTTTTTATTAGTTTATTGTTTCTTAGGAGGTACTCTCTTGTGAAAAGAACTATTTCATAGATGTACAGACATGGAACATTTAGAATGGCGAGGTTAATGAAATGTGTTCTACATGATTCTAGTCTTTTTAGACGACATATAGTTCTCACTGCTCTTTTTTGCATCCTAAATATATCAGTGCTTTGTGATGAGCTACCCCAGAAAATAATTCCATATTTGACCAGTGAGTGGAAGTGAGCGTAGTATACTTGCATTACTGTACTAATAGTAGTGGTGTCCCTAAGAATTCTTAGTCCATAGCACACTGTAGACAGTCTTTTAGCTAATTTGCTTATGTGAACATCCCATTTCATGTTATGTTGTACCCATAATCCCAAGAATTTGGTTTCATTTACATTTTTTAGCTCTTTTTCACTTATGTTTACTTGAATATTGTTTTTGTTAGCAGAATGAGGTAGACAAAAATTCACACACACTGTTTTTTTCCTCATTCAAGATTAAATTATTTGCATCAAACCAGTTTTTCAACTCACTCATGGTTTTATTTGCTGTTAATTCTAAATTTTTAATGCTCGGGGAGGTGAATAAAATAGTTGTGTCATCCGCAAACTGAACTGCATCTTTTGGATCGATATTCCTAGTGAGGTCATCTATATAAATTAGAAACAAAATAGGTCCTAACACCGAACCTTGGGGAACACCATACTTAACAAACTGTTCATCTGAGGTAAATTTTTCCTTTGTACAATTTTTCTGGTATGTTGTTTCATAGTCAACAGACACTCTTTGTTTACGGTTTTCAAGGTACGATTTTATCCAGTTTTTTGCATTCCCTCTTATCCCCATTTTTTCCAGTTTAGTTAATAAAATACCATGATCTATTACATCAAATGCCTTTGATAAGTCTAGGAAAATACCTGTAGCCATATCATTTCCATCCAAAGCTTTTAAAACAGAATTTAAGAATTCAAAGATTGCTGTATGAGTAGATTTATTTTTCCTGAATCCATGCTGCTTGGTAGAAAGTGGTGCATATTTATTGATAAACTTGAGGAGTCTGTCAAGGAAGAGTTTTTCTAATATTTTTGAAAAAAACACTTAATTGGGAAACAGGTCTATAATTTCCCAACTGATCAGGAGGTCCTTTTTTCAACAGTGGAGTCACTACTGCAGTTTTGAGTACTTCAGGAAAAGTTCCAGTTTGTACAGATATGTTGAAGATTTTTGCCAGAGGGGCAGCTACATAGTTAGCACAGGTTTTCAATATGAAATCTGGGACCTCATCTAGTCCACATGAATAACTATTTTTTAATGTCATTATGATTTTTTTAATTTCATCAGGGTTGGTTTCAGTTAGATACATTGTGGCACTTGATATTGTGGAAAGACTGGGAACATCTTTAGTCTGCTTATTGCAGTTTGTTTTAATTAATTTTTCAGCCAAAGAAGTAAAATATTTATTGAATTCTTCAGCTATAACTTTGGGGTCACTAATTATTGAATTATCAGTACATAATTTGATGTTCTTTCGTTCAGTTTTTGCACTTTCAGTTTGTTGTCTAATAATATGCCACATTGCTTTGGTTTTGTTGGAAGAATTTTTTATATAATTATCATTTGCCATAATTTTTGCTTGTCGAATTACTCTTTTATAAATTTTCTTATAGTTTTTAACATAGTTTGAAAAATTTTGATTCACTTGGTTTTGTTTACAGTAATTCTGTAAGAAACGGTTTCTTTCTCCCGATATTTTTATGCTTGTGGTAACCCAGTTTTTACTAGTTCTTTCTGCCACAGATTTCCTCTTTGGTAGTGTTGAAAGAAAACATTCAAGTCATCGTAGCTTCATGCCTAAGAGGGATGACAAATGAAAAAGGTGAGACTATTGGTGGAAAATTTGATTTCACATTCAGAGGAGGGAAAAAATGGTCATAATAGGTGAAGAGCTATATATACCACAAGTAAACTGAAAAGCGAGTGGGATTAGTAAAGTAGGGGAGTGAAGATTTGCAAAGACTTAAGTGATGGGAGGTTATTTGGGATTAATGGAGTTTACCATTCTGCTACACTAACTTGTCATAGTACTGCTGGGTCTACTGGAGATCGCAATTCCGCGACAACAACATATAGTAATATCTTTGGAATACTGATGTAGTCAGTCGCAAGACGTATTATTATCAAGCAGTAATTCCGTTGTAATACAGCCTGGCCATTATTTTCAAGCACAAATTATGTTGTAATACAACCTGGACCAGTATGAAACCGTTAAATGTACTTAGGGAATAATTTATAGTGGAGACTTGCGTTTGACCACTGCATTATTATGATGACAACTCCTGGCGGAATCGCGATCTCCAGTAATCCCGTACTGCCATAGTCAAGTGCAAGAATCATGCCCAGGGTGAATCACAGCCTAATTACTGCTAAAATATGTCTTGGTGAATATGAAGATTCTGCTACAATTCCTCAAGAAATTGGCATCGTAATAATATTGCTGTAGTCAAATACAAGATACGGCTAGAAATATTTTCCGAAGTACTTTCCAGGATGTATTAAAACCTAATTTTGGCTCGAAAATAATGGAATAAGTTGTATTACAATGAAATTACGTCTTCCTAATGACTACAGCAGTATTATGACGTCATTAGTGAATGTTGTTGTAGTGGAATCATGATCTCCAGTATACCACAATTTTTTGCTGTGCAAGAAATTACAGCATAATTACTGCTTGAAAATTATGTGACTTGTAATTGAGTACTATGGTATTATGATGCAATTTCTTCAATTGTTATAGTGGAATCATGATTTACACTCGATCCAGTTGGTTTATGCATATGGTAGAACACAAATTAAGGTTCACAGTATGTCTGACATTTTTATATTAAAATCAGTCATAAAATGGTAGTAAATAAGGTAAAGTCTATTGGAGTGGATCAGAAAGTGATTTGCTGGATAGAAGAATTTTTAAAGGTAGAAAACGGAAAGTTAAGGTAGGAAATGCGGTCTCAAAAGAAGTGGAAGTAAAAACGGGAGTGCCACAAGGTAGCGTATTGGGACCATTGCTATTTATTATTCCAATGAATAATTGTGTTGATTGTTTACCATCAGAAATTAGATTGATTGCAGATGACATAATGCTATATAAAAGGATCAAAATGGTTGAGGATTGTAAACAGTTTCAGGGTGATCTGGACAGGATATCTAGTTGGGTTGGTAAACATGGGATGAAGATAAATGCAAAGAGTCAGCTTATTAGATACACAAATATAAAACTAAGGGTCTATTATGATTATAAGGTGAGGAAAGAATTGCTTATTGAAAACTTGAAATGTAAATATCTTGGCATTACATTTGATAATAAGCTTACCTGGGCAGATCCCATTGGACAGGTAGTAGGAAAAGGTTTCAAAATTCTGCATTTGTTGGAGAGGTTGATGAGGGGATGTACGAGAGAAGTAAAGGAATTGGGTTACAAAACTTTGGTCAGGCCATTGCTTGAATATGGTAGTGTAGTGTGGGACCCACATTATGAGTATCAAATACAGAGTTGGAAAAGGTGCAAAGAAGGGCTGCTAGATTTTTTTCTGTAAATTATCACAAAACTCAATCAATAACAGATATGTTAAAAGAGCTGGAATGGGACTCATTGGAAGAAGGAAGGAAGGAAGGAGGGCAAAGAGGGTCAAGGGAGTGTACGAGGGGTATATTGGTGATGAGGCATGGAAAGATATTGGTGTAAGAATTGAAAGTAATGATGTAAGGGAAAAGATGACCATGACCACAAGTTGGCACTCAATTTCAGGCACAAGGGTATAGGAAGATTCTCTTTTTAGGTAAGGGTGTCAGGGATTGGAATAGTTACCAATAGAAGTGATGAATAATTTGACAAAAATGTTGAAAGAATTTAAAGTTAAAATCTGTAAAGGTGGATGCAGAAAAGGGGGAAGATGGGTGTTTAGGGAAATTGCCACCGGTCAGAGCATGTGCTCCATTCCAATTTCATTTAATTGGAAAAAAAAGTCCCATGGAAATTAGTTTACTTAGCATGTACTCCAGTGTCATTTTTCCCCATCCACCTACTTTTAGATTTTACAGATTATAATTTTAAATTTTTCAGTGTTTTTGATAAATTGTTCATCACCTTTTTTGGTAATTTATTGCAATCCCTTATTCAGAAAAGAAAATATTCCCACTAGCTTGAAATTGAGTGCCAGCTTATGGTCCTGTGATCATCTTTACCTTTCCATGTACTTATTACTACCAATTTTTCTACCAATATCCACTGAAGCATCATCAATATATGCCTTGTTTGCTACCAGCACTCTCTCACCCTCTCCCTGGCTTCCAATCACTTCTAGTACAGCTCCTTTATTGTGCCAACAGTGTTCTGAGATAATATCGATAAACAAATGTAGATATCCTCTTTTGAACCCCTTCCAAATGTGGGTTATATGTAGTGTCATATGACAGAATAAGTGATTGGGATTAATTTTTAATGGACACAATGCTTTCAGTAAAATATCAAGCAAGTGAGAGGGAGGATGTGAGCTAATTTTTACAAGGCAGTGGTTTCAGAACTAGGGCGATATTTTAGGCATTAGTAGATTAAGAATTAAGTTGCGACTGTTCACAGAAATAGCAAGAATGGGAAAAATTTTTGTCCTAAAATAATAAACGAGGAGTAGTACAGAACCTATCTGCTATGGGAATATGGGGTAATATCTAGATTGCGATACTGCTGCAACAACTTACCGCCTCGTGATGTAAACACTTCCGGATGGAGAGATTATGACGTCACTAAATTGCAGAATGTGACATGTTCAGGCTTTGATCAATTTATGAATACACGTTAGGCCATAGAACGTAACCAATAATTATAATAATAATAAAAAAAACTACGCATTGAAAAAGTTACAGAAAATTATTTCTTGCACAATTAATAATATTATTAAAATACCAACAACATTCAAAACTGATAATTGATATCATTCATTAGTAACGTTCCGTAATGTAGGTTCCTGTAATGTTAACATTATTAGCCACAATTCCATTGATTTGTCTTTGATTCTGTTCTTCTGTATTTCCTCGCGTGGCTGAAATTGTTATTACAATCATTCATACGATATAAAATATTTATTAAAAAAAAAATTCATCAATAACCATTTGCGTTTAGGTTGTAACGCAGCCTGGACCATACTAACAGAGATAGATGCGATTTGGAAATTGGGTATCAGCAATATCATGTGCGAAGGTTATGTTTCACTACGGTCCAGGCTGCATTAAGACTTAAACGACATTAACAACGATAGATACAACATAGGTATCTGCAGTAAGGTGTTCAATTGTTACCTTTCAGTGTGGTCCATCACTAATGAATATATTCCTGTACTACTGGTGCAAAATTAACGATTTCACTGTATATATGAGATGTATTAGCGATGGACTGGTTTTGTCGAAGACCCCGTTAGTGACATTTAAAACTGCGCATGGAACGTATACATCCCATTCAGCAACGTAGTGACGTCATACTCTCTCCATCCGGAAGTGTTTACATCGCAAGGTGGTAAGTGATTGCAGCGGTATCGCAATCTAGATATTGCCCGGAATGTGAAGAGGTCAGAGAACATTATAATAAAGCAAGAGAGCATACAACGGAACTAAACAGTGAATTAAGATCAAGGATAAAGAGGAGGCCAGTGCTTACTGAGGGGTGCGGTGCCATAGGTAAAAAATACTAAGAAGGAAATGTGTGCATAAATGTATAACAGTTTCAGGCTAAATTCTTTTTCAGCAGGAGTGATGGTGACCAGTCTGTGGTAATTTCCAGAGGCAAGTCTAGCAGCTCTTCTCTGCACTCCCTCTAACTCCTGTTTTTGATACTCAAAATGTGGATCCCATACTACACCACCATATAAAAACAATGGTTTGACCAGAGTTTTGTAATCTAATTTCCTTACTTCTCTGGAACATACTCATCACTCTCTCCAACAAGTGATGGATTTTTAAACCTTTTCTTACTGTTGGTCTAATGTATGCTGTCCAGTTGTGTTTGTTGCTACCAAATATTAGGCCAAGGCATTTACATTTTAAATCTTCAGCAAACAAATATTCCCCACCTTATAATCATAATCAATCTTTAGTTTTTTATCTGTGTACCTAATAAGCTGAATCTTTGCAAGTATCTTCATACCATGTTGACCTCTCCAGCTATATACCCTGTCCAGATCAACCTGCAGCTATTGATTTTGATCCTATTAAGTATGTTGTTCAATAGATGCTAGCTCATACTCTGAAACCAGAGTACTGATGACTTTGGTGACAGTTATTTTCTAACACTGGGTGTGTTGGGTGAGCGGTAACATTCTGGCCTCGCACTCGGGAGGACGCAGCTTCAAAACCCCATCTGGCCATACAGATTTGGGCTTTCAATGGTTTCCCCAAATCACTGCATGTGAATGCCGGGATGCTTCCTTAAAAAAGGCATGGCCGAACTCCTTCCCGTTCCTTGTCCCCAGTCCCATCACACCTCTAATAACCTCAACATGGACGAGCCATAGGTTAAAAAAGGGGGATAGTTGCTTCAAAAGACCATGGCCAAATTCCTTCCTGTTCCTTGCTCCCAGTCCTTTACCGCCTCTGATGACCCCGATGTCAACCAGGCGTAAGCGATAAGCAAAAAATAATCTTCCTGATGATCATGGTGGGTGAACAGTAACTCACTAGACACATTTGGGAGAACGCGGGTTCAAATCCTGTCCAGCCATCCAGATTTGGGTTTTCCGTAAATTCCCCAAATCACCTGTGGTGAATGCCAGGATGATTCCTTTAAAATGCCATGGCCAAATTCCTTCCCCCTTTTTTGCCTCAAGGCTTTTCCTGCCACTAATGACCTTGATCTCAACAATGTATGAAGCCATGGGCAATAAAAATCTATATTTTTTTTAGTTTTTAGAAACAAGAGTGGTTGTTCATTTTGAGTTTTGAAACACCACTAGTACTTTCTTCCTCATATGAAGGATGGAATTTTTTGTTTGTTAGTTCTTTAGATTAATCAAAAAAGCTATATCATCTGAAAAGCTTCTCTTTGTTATCAAAGGCTGATGATATATTTCCATGATCTATATTCATACAATATTATTGGTGGTGGTAAGAATAATGTCGTGCTATGAGCGCATTTTCGTCTGCGGGTTTGACTGCCTTGTTAATGTACAATATCATTTAAGGCAAGTAATGCAGTAAAAACATTGCTAGTTTTATCACTTAATTCAGTTCACATGTTGGTCCCAACTTTCTACTTCTGAAACACATTTCATAAATAGTATAAAGGACAACATTAGAACAAGTCGTACTGGCAGATGAGAATACTCAGTTTTCTCCTTTGATATAGTCATCAATATCTTCCAGTAGCATAGATCATCTATAATGACCCTATCTTTTGACAGGACATTAAGCTGTAGTGGTACATTTTCCAATCATACTCTCTCTTTTGTTTCAGCCTGATTTACCAAAGCTGCTCTCCGAAACTATAGAACGAACGTCAATGGTATTCGAAGGAGTAAAAGGATATGCGAAATATGCCCAGGGTATGATCAAAAACTTTGTAGACAAAATGTATAAATAAAAAATATGTAATTTATATTTTTTATAACTTCTATAAAATTGCTATATGAAAATTGACATTGTTTTATAGATATCTGTTGCAATCAAATTAAATTAAAATCTGGAGTGATTTTTTAAAACAATTTTAATAAATTAAATGTTCTGTTCTGTAAATGTTTAATATTACAACTCGTGCAGCATATGATTTTTACTGCTTTCTTAATAGAATCTTAAAGATGGCTTTGTGAGGCAAGTAATCATAAGCTTTTTACTTTTTAATCGTGATAACTATGTACCTTGTAGTGCTCTAATGCTTGCCTGCTTAGGTGAAAAACAAGTCACTGTGTATTAATGAGAAATGTCTGTAATTCCATAAAATGATATTTTCATGAGCTAGAATATGTAGAATTTACTATTAACAGCATACGGTTTTTACCAAATGTGCTAGAATTGCGTCAGAAGATTCCAGTTTTGTGGAAGGTGCCACCATGAGGAACTATACTTAAAAATAAATTTTGTATGGTCTGAATCATCTGATGACAGAGTAATTGATATGATAAGGAAACAGGATTGGGAGTCATTGGAGGTTAGGAGGAAGATGAAGAAAGTCATAAATGTGTACAGGTGGTATATTGATGATGGAGCATGGAAAGATATTGGTGTAAGAATTAGTAGTGCTTGGAAGAAAAATATGACCACAATCACAAACTGACACTCAATTTTATGCTAAAGGGAGTAGGAAAATTCTCTGGGTAAGGATGTTGAGGATTGGAACAGATTATCAAGTGATGAATAATTAACCAAAAATGCTGAAGAAATATAAAATTAAAATCCATAGGCCACAAAAGTAGATGGGGAGGAATTTAACACTAAAAATATGTAAGATATTTAAAAAATAATAAGAAGGGGGCAATTCTGTCTCCTTTATCATATCAGTTACTGATTGTGTTCTACACTAATTTCCACAGAAAAATCTAGCTCTTTTTTACTAAACTCCTGTATTTGATACCCCATAATGTGAATCCCAAACTACACTACCATGTTCAAGCAACGGTCTGACCAAAGTTTGTAACCCAAATTCCTTTACTTCTGTTGTACATCTCCTTATTACTCTCTCCAACAAGTGTAGAATTTTGAAACTTTTTACTACTATTTGCGCAATATGTCCTGCACAGTTGAATTTGTTATCAAATTTATGCCAAGGTATTTAATAAAGTCTTCAACAAGCAATTCTTTCCCTCCTTATAATCATAATCAATCTTTAGTCTTTTATTTGTGTACCTAATAAGCTGAGTCTTTGTATGTTTTCATCCCATGTTGATACACCCCTCCAGATATCCTTTCCAGATATTCCTGCAGCTGTTTCCAGTCCTCTGCTATTTTAATCCTATTATATAACCTTATGTCTTCTGCAAACAATCTAACTTCTGACAGTAAATAATCAACACAATTATTCAGTCGGCTAACGAATAGCAATGTTCCCAGTACACTATCATGTGGCACTCCCGTATTTATTTTCCCTAAGTCAGTGTAGTAACGTGCAGAGAATTTAACTTGTCTTACTGAGCGTGGTGGGTGAACGGTTAACGCTCTGGCCTCACATTTGGGAGGACGCAGGTTCCAATCCCCGTCTGGGCATCCATATTTAGGTTTACCATGGTTTCCCTAAATCACTCCAGGTGAATTCTGGGATGCTTCCATGGCTTACTTCCTTCCCGTTCCTTGTCCCCAGTCCCATCCTGCCTCTAATGAACTCTATGTCGACAAGGCATAAAGCCGTAAGAAAAAAAAGGGAACTTTTCTTATTACATCGCTTTGTCTTGTAGGCTCGTCAACACAGCCACCATACCGTGGGGAAGAGCTCAGCGAGTTGAATTTGTACGACCCTCGCATGTTGCAGCCCGAGGAGACGGACGAACTGCCGCTGCAAGACACTGAGAAGAGCGACACCAACGCACGAACAAAGCGACAGGAACAGCATTCCCACAAGGCAATATTATATTCCTGTTTCATTATAATGTTCAAAGGTATTATGTATTTTAACATTGAAAAATCAGCCCTGCTTAATATGTAGTAACAAAATATATGGATATTTTTGTGGTCTAACACAACTCTCCACAACTTCCTTTCCTTAGCTGATCTGTCTCAGGAACTAGATGGTCGAAAAACATTTGGAATGATTCAGTTTCTATTCCCTATACTGATTTTAGTTCCCATGGTTTCCAAAAATTATTCTAGGCAAATAATTTTTGAATTGACTCGGATTTTGATGGCAGTTTCCATAGTCTTCTATTAATCCTTTCCATATTATTTTTACTGTCATATACACTTTGGGTGTTAATTTCTCCCACCCAACTACTTTTGCGATTTTAATTTTAAATTTCTCCAGTGTGTTTGGTAAATTATTCATCACCTCCCATTGCAATTTATTCCCTGACACCCTCATGCACAAAATAAAATTTTCTCACTCCCTTATGCATGAAATCTTTTCCCTTCCAAGCAACACTCCTAAAGGTCCGGTCAAACAGAGCGCGTGCAGTGTGCGCGTGCGAGTCAACGGATGCCCGCCGTTTTCTGACGATGTCAAACACAGCGTGGGCTGTACAAGGCGATCCAGTGTGTAGAACAAACGTCACGCGAAACGATCGGGTATTTGGCCGTAGGTGACTCGCTCCAAACTATCGCTTTTTCCTCCGCGGTTATCATACAACTGTCTCCAGTGTAATGAAGGAAAGAACTGGAACGTTTTACAGCCTTCGTATTTACCTGTTCTGACCGATCGATGTGTGAAAAACTCTGAGGCGACTTTCCGAATGACATTGAAAGTGTGAACGGAAAACACGTGAAAATAAAATTTCATAACAACATTGACTCAAGCTACTTCTGTTACATTTTTTCCCATTGTTTTATTGGAAATTGTTGATCCAGATATAAAATTCCTTGTAGTTTATACTGACAGTTACGGCAGGCTCAGCGACACTAGCGTCATTCAAAATTCATCCATTTATTGTGAATTCGCTCACTGTGAAACCATTGCATAGTATGGATACCCCGTCCCTCATGTATTTGTTGGCGACAAAATGTTTCGCACTGCAGACTTATTTAATGCGCCCTTTCCCGACAGAAGATGAAAGAAAATATTTAATAAACGGCTTAGTATAGCGTCACATGTCGTTGAAAATGATTTTGGCATATTAGCCCAGAAGCGTCTTTTTTTTTTTTTAATTGAAACTGCAGTACATGTTGTTAATTTTGTAATTGATATTTAAACATATTGTAAGCATACGTGCTTACTACTTTCCTGCTTACTTAAATAAACAGAATTATATGTTATATGTCAAAAATGCAAGTAAATGATGATAAGTTGCAACAAAATAAATGTAACAAATAAATAAATAATGTAATTCAAATGATAAACTAAATAAAATGCTTTTAAATAAATAAATTGTAATTCAATTAGCAAATGCAGGTTTCTTTCATTTTCGCCGCAATCTCAATCCAAGTTTCACTTTTCCTGTTGTTTCCTGTTTTAGTCGGGGTGTGAATGAAATAAATTTTTTCTCGCACCAAATTAATTAATTCCTCTGTTTCGACATTCGCCACCTCGGCGTGATCACGCGATATCTGTGTGCACGCACAACCTGATCGCTGCCCGCGACTGGATCGCACGTTCTGCCTGCTTTCTGTTTGACAGAGTTGATGCAGTACAACGTAATACAGTGCCCGCTGCGTGCAGACTTCCCTGCACGCGCCCGTTGCCCGCGCTCTGTTTGACCGGGCCTTAATTCTTCCACCAATATATTTCCATGCCTCATCACTAACATACTCTTCACCCTACTCCTGTCTTTGAATGACTCTCAGTCCAGTTACTTTAATATATCAGTTACTGACTGGGTGCTGTGGTAATTCCTCCCCCCCCCCCCCCCCTCCAAACAGACACACACACACACACACAAAATATCTAACTACCTCCTTTGCATGTACTGCGGCTCCTGTGTATCTCAAAATAAATCACCATATTCGAGCAATGGTCTGACCAAAGTTTTGTTACCCAATTCTCTTACGGTTTCTCCCAAATGGGCAATAGCCAATTTCCTCCTCTTCTAGCTCTAATGACTTCAACATCAACCATTCTCTCTCTTGAATAGGAAAAAGTCGGTGAAAATATTTGTTTGCTGGAATCTTGTTCAGATCCAATTTCTGCAGAATGAAGTAGGAAATTTTCTGTAAATGTGATCTTTAAAATTCAATGTTTTCAACAGTGTATTACAATAGAGTGTAACCAACCTTCCATCATTTTCCAAATTAGGCTACAAATAGGGGAAAAAATGTATTTGGCATGTTCCCTCCCAGAATCTTCTCACAAAGCGTATTTTGCAGTACATTTTGTTATATATTGGCAATGCTGTAAGCTGTTCTTACTGCAATCATTAATCAACAGATATGTGCCTTCATTGTACTAAATGAAACCCCTCCAAGTGCGTAATTTTATGTGTACTGCAAATTGGCCTATACTCCTCAGTCCATGCATTTTGTAATTATGTTAAATCTTTTTGAACAGGTAGCAGCATTTGCAGACCACGGTCAAATCTCCACTGCCGCACATGAGGTAGAACCAAAGAAGCGACAGATTGAAGAGCTGTGGGATTTGCAGGGAAATCAACAACCGGTACAGGAGGAGACCGCCTTGCCGAAAAAAGAAGCGACGACACCCTCAAACACGGGTGCAGATACTGTGCATCCACCACCACCCCAGGACGTGCTACCCACAACCCCTCACCACGTCCGCAAGAGGCAGGAGGTGAGTGGCCGTCTGGCTTATCGAGAAGAGGATTAATTTCATATAATGCTGAAATTAGAAGTTTCCCGTTTTCAATTACATCTATTAGCATAACATTATATTGTAAATTGTCAATTTTATTTACTTAGCAATTACACACGTTTGGCTCAAAAAACGATTGTAACAGACTTTCCAGATATAGTGGGTGTGCGTGAGAGAGAGAGAGTTGTTTTGTGGCAAAGTGGCTAGGATGCTTAACAGGGGCGGATCCAGGATTTTGGTTTGGGAGGGGCTTGAGCGGACTTTGGTTTGGGGGGGGGGCGTGGCTTGAGTGTATTTTGGTTGAGGGGGGCTTGCCTCAAGTGGGGGGGGGGGGCTTGAGACGGGCAAAAGGTAGTATTTATAGTCTCCTCGGGCCTCAAATCCATAGAGCTAAAAAAAAGGGTCTCCAAAATTACAATGTCGGAGATGGACCTAGATGCTTTTTGGGGGGGGGGGGCTTGAGTCCCCTAGCCCTCCCCCTGGATCTGCCCGATGCTTAACATGCGATCAAGAAGTCCCTATTTTGAATCCTGGTGGCAGGTGAAATTTTAGTGTTTGTTAAACTGTCATTCAGATGGCCAGTTTATCCTCCCAGCCAATAATGCCATATGTATTATTATTACTAGCTGTCACCTCTAGCTTTGTTCTTTTTTTTTTTAATTTACTAAAAGTTACAAGATAAAGTCTGATCATCTACACAAGCTACTCACATGGACGATTTGCCCTCCCAATTTGCAGTACTTATAGTGCCAAGAATGTCACAAAAGCAGTAAGAAATCCTAAGGAGTCACAACTCTCAGAAGTGAATTAAACAACTAATGATGATGATGATGCTGAAGAAGATGGTGATTTGTAGTCACAATAAGAAGCACTATGTTGTGCTGTGTAAATGTCGGTGGATAGCAGTGGTAATTCAGCCTTTTTCTGACAAACTCTCTCTGCAGCTTAATACTAATTTATTGTGGTTGTAACGGTTCTTACCAGCTGCTGAATCCTCGTCTACTGTAGCTATCTAAACTAAACCAGTAATCGTAACAAGTATTGGCGACCTACGGTTTAACGTGGAATCTCGAAAGACGTATCTGTTCCCAATTCTGAAAAATATGATACCATTTGCGCATATCCCGATAAACATTTCGACAATGACGAGTAGCTGACCTTCAAATCGATACTAATTTACAGCCTCTTGTCGTATATTTATGTTGTACTTTATGTTGTCTTAGCTCGTATTTTCTACTTATTTATTTCGTAGTCGTAGTAAAATATCTGTTTAATTATTTAATGTAATTTCTTCTGAAGTTTTCTAGCTTCGCCAATAACCAATGAACTTATATGATTTGATTCCTTTTTATTTATAATGTCATAACATCTTTAATCATCCTAAGTTATACAGGTTCTTTTCCGCAAGCAACTTTAAATTCAAAACGAACACGACAAGGTCTCACCAAGTTCGTCGGTCCTGAGCTATCTTTCATCTGTTTATCTCAACGTTACCCTTAACTAACAATTTTCTCTAAGAGTAATTATTATAGTTATTCATCTCCGTTATACCACACTCTCTTTTCTCAATTTTTTCAGCTTTTTGCTGTCACATCAAAACAAAGAATACCCTGTTATACTCACTGAGTGTGGTGGGTGAACGGTTAACGTTCTGGACTCACATTCGGGAGGACGGGGGTTCGATCCCCATTCGTACATCCAGATTTGGTTTTCCATGGTTTCCCCAAATCACTCCAGGCGAATGCCAGGAAGCTTCCTTCAAAAAGGCCATGGCCGAATTCATTCCTGTTCCTTGTTCCCAGTCCTATCCCGCCTCAAATGATCTTAGCCGCCGACAAGGCGTAAAGCTATAAGTAATAAAAAAAACCTGTTATACTTTCAGGGCCATCAACTGCACATCACTCGAAACACCATCAAAATCTGACTAGTAGCTTTTGTTTGAATAGTGTTCAGTGAAAAACTGATAATAATTTGCTGACCCTCTTATCTTAATTTTGGCATAACTCTTGAGACCGTGACCTGTACGTTATCGACATTACTCTCAAGTCCACGATCTGTATATTATCCGAAACTTCAGAACGTAACAGCAATTTGGCCAAAAACGATTGCAGCACATAAATTTCCATTTTTCGTTGCAATAGTGCCTGCCTGAATTTGATTTTAATGGTATGGTAACGATGGCTAAAACACACTGGTTCTATCACTATGATATTCTCTGGCGTTGCATTTGGATGCACGCAGTCTTCAATCCCTGTCCGTCCATCCAGATTTGGGTTTACCGTGGTTTCCCCCAATCACTCCAGGCAAATATCAGTATGGTTCCTATTATAGGCCACTGCCAAAATCCTTCCTCTTTCTTACCACCAGTTCTTCCCACTTCTAATGACGTCGACTTCGATGAGGCGTAAAGCCAAAGAAATCCACCACAACACGTGTACCATCGGTTGTTACAATCCCTGGTCCACTGACGCTATGTAATAATGCTAGTCCACACAGCTGCCTGCCTTAGCACTACCATAACACACTTGTTAAAACACATTAAAAAAATATACATTTTTTTTTACAAAATATACATCAGTGTTTTCCCCAACACCACACACAACCTCCACTGCACTATGCAGATGGGAACCGACATACCAGAATATTCTTGACACTAAACATCCTACAGGTCTCAATCTCCCTTAAGTCCCTCCCAGTAGACACAGCACTCATTATTACAATTCACATATTACAGCTCTTATATTGTACTACCAGAGTACCTGGCATTGCCCGGTCTAGTAGCTATTCATTTACCTGTTAAACTTTCTTATATTTCCAATGTGACTTGTTCCATTCCAAGTTTAATTAATTTGGTACCAATCATTTCCAGGAGTAAACAAAACACTGATATACCCAAACCATTCCCAGAATGGGTTGAATTGGGTGCTGTGATACAGAATGTCAGTTACGTTATTTTGGTCCAGGCTGCATTTCATCATAATCACATCATCTGTTAAAGTTGCTGCTCGATACTCAACATGTATGATCCGTGCATTAATACGTACCACAGACATAAATCTTTATCTGGAATATGTCTGTTTAATCTGCCATCATACAGGAAATACAGATTTTTAATTGGTTTCTGCAAACTGAAAGCTTGTGGTCCAAGTTAAAATCAGATGTATATGTTGAGGCATTAGGATACATTTATTTTACAAATAATCTGGCATAACCTAAAAACTGTTGGATCAATTTTGCCAAGATTTTGAACTGTGGGTTTCTATAAATAATATTGGGGTGGGTGTAAAGTGGAAGAGGAGTAAGGCTTTTCCAAACTACATGTGGACAGTATTTTTTTGTTTGTTTTAAATCACACATGTACAAAGTTCCTTAAAAATCAGATAGAAACTGTAGCTTTGTATAAAGAACAGTCACAAAAAATAAGATGGTAGAAGGAGGGAGAAGTGTTGGGTTTGTGAAAACCAAATGTAGACAATATTTTTTTTATTTGTTAAGTGTAAATGTGCAAAGTTCCATGGAAGTCAGGTAAAAACCGTGGATTTGTATAAAGAACATTGGCCAAAATTAAGGGGGTGGAAAGGGGGTCAGGGATTGTACTTCAGTAAACCGAATGTAGACAGTGTATCTCTGTTTGTTTTAAAATATACATGTGGAAATTTCCTTCAAAATTGGATAAAAACTTTCGTTATGTATAAAGAACTTTTGCAAAAGTTAAGGGGGTGGAAAGGGGAGAGACAGTTGACTTTTGCAAACCAAATATAGGCAGTATTTTTCTGTTTGTTTTAAAGTATATGTGTGCAATTTTCCTTCAAAATCGGATTGAAATTGTGGTATTGTATGAAGAATATTAGCAAAAATTAAGGGGTTTTAAAGGGGGAGAATAGTTGGTTCTTTGTAAAACTTGTATGGACAGTATTTTTCTCTTTTTTTTTTAAGTATACATGCTCAAACTTCCATCAAAATTAGATAAAAACTGTAGGTTGGATATAAATTAAGCAGTGTAAAGGGGTAGAGGGGGTTGTTTTTTTATTTTTTACTGGTCAGAAACCTTCTCCATGAAAAATACATATATGTGCCAACTTTCGTGGTGATTGATCAAATAGTGTCGACATCTGTTATGCTTGGATACATATATATATATATATATATATATATACCAACATCCATTTTTATATGTAAGATTTCCTATTTAAGGCTTTTTAATATTTACGTCCTCACACATTAATTATGTTGACGATGTTCTCCCACTTCCAATGATAATATACCTCCAGCATTATTGATTTAATACTTTCTTCTCACTCTCTCCCATCCGTCATCACACCCATTCACCTAGTAGATGTCAGTGTGTGCACATCTCATTCCCCCAAGGTCTCGCCTACCTTCAACAATAAGATTAACTACCAAAATATTGCATTACTTGTGTTTGTCTTTTTGTGTTCGTCGTTCCCAGCTGCCGTCATCTGTGGTAAGTGTTGGGTCTTTCTTCCCTATCCTTAGTTTCATTGCCTCAAAGCATTTACCTGATTATTATTATTGTTATTGTTATTATCATTATTATTATTATTATTATTAGGGTGTCCAGAAAAGAAAGGATAAGCCTGCAACCACAGATAGGTAACATCATGTTCTACTGTATGACAAAATTTTATTTTTGTAAGAGTCTCACCATTTTTGAGATGTTGATTTTTTTACTTTTTTTATATTGTGTTTTTGTTTGTATTTTGTTCAGTTTATTCCACGCCATTTCTACAAGTTAAGGCTTTTTGAAGCCTGTTTTTTAATTTCCTCAAGGATGTTTGAGTCATCTAGAACAATATTCTTTTTTTCTTAAAACGATTTAAAAAACCTTAAAAAATCTTCTTTTAAAAAAAAATATTATCATTATTTTTTTACTACATGTTTAAAATGCACAATGGTCTCTTTAGCAGATTGAACTACAATAAAACAATCATTTTAAAAGAAGTATAAAATAATTATACGACTATACTATATCATACTAGCAGATGATGAGACCCTAGCAAGTAAACAGATAGAGACTCTTTCAAAGTATGTGCTGAAAGAGTAGGCTTACAAATATCGTTCCAAAAAACCAAGTACGTCTGCTCAAAACTCCACACTCAAAATCTGGTCACAAAATACGGACAAATTGAGAGAGTCCCCTATTTCAAGTATCTGGGAGAAATCATTGAATCCACAGGAGGAGAGAAAATAGCACAGAAAGTTCGCATGCAAAAACTTAGGAGAGCCTACGGTAGAACCTACAACATATATAATAAAAAAAATTTTGTCCATATATACAAAAGTCAGACATTACAACACAGTTATCAAACCTGATGCCCTGGCGTACTTTAACACTACATAGGAAAGGTGACCTAGAAAGCATTCTGAAAGAAGAACGCAAAATTATAAGAAAGATCCTTTGCCCAGAAAAAAACAGATGACGGATATAGACTTAAATCTCGAAAGACAACAGAAACACTGTCAAACCTCGCGGTAGACATCAGGAAACGAAGATTAAGATTTTATGGACATATCCACAGACTCCCAGCAACAAGACTTATTAATAAAATTGAGACATACATAGAACAGCTAAAAACTAAGCCCTGGGTCCAGCAGATCAAAAAAGACCTGGAAAGAGCCCACATAAACTCATCAGAAATCATAGACAGACAAATGTACAGACCAAAAATTAACAAATGGGAAATACCGCCAGAGAATGAAGTCATTAAGAGACTGGGGATGAAGTGGACTGAAGAAAGGAAGAGAATCCACGGAGAAAAAAATGAAAGCTATACAGAAACTCAGAAAACTGAATCGTCATGGCTTTGCGTGATCAGACAGGGTCCAATTGCAGATAATAATAATACGATTTTTTAACATTTTAAGAAAAAAAGAACATTGTTTTAGATGACTCATATATCTTTGAGTCAATTAAAAAAAATAGGTTTCAAAAAGTCTTAATTTGAAGAAATGGCTTGGAATAAACTGAAGAAAGTCACGCGTTTCGAAAAAGTATTTAAAAAAATCAATATCTCGAAAAGGTTAGACTTTTACTGAAATAAAATTTTGTATTATGGTAAGAAATGATGTGCCATGTCCGCGGTTGCAGGATTATCCTTTCATTCCTGGACACCCTGTATATAGGAATTACAAATTAGGATAGGGAAATGGTTGTGGGACGTGAACACATTAAACACACAAAAACACAAATGACCTAGAAATTTTCAGGTTTTATCCCTTTGTCAACTAGAGGATATAAATATAATCAGCTAGCTGCCAGCTTTCAACAGGCAGCTACTTCATCCTATTGTTAAAGGCATTTGCTCCATTGCAATTTAATTTAATTTTTTTTAAAAAATTAGTGTGACTACAACTCCCCCCCCCCCCCCCTTTTTCCCTATGTCCATGCAGCAGCAATCTTGTACTTTTGTATCCACTTTAAAGCACTTTTGTTTCCTAATAATCTACACACACACACACATCATAATTAACAGTTAACATGTGAGCTAAATCTTATCTATATCTATAAAACAAAAACCGGACATATTGGCCTTATAAAAACTCTGAAACTACGGGGCGGATTTCGATGGAGTTTTCACTGTTTTAAAGCTTAGAATCTTAATTCACTTGTGTGGCATGTCTTATATTTCGACGTTAAATAATGTAGGAGCATTAAATGAAATTCTGAACGCATGGTGAGAAATTCCACAGGAGAAATAGCTAGATGCCACATACTCCGCACTAAATACACAACACAATGTCTCTGACCATAGCCATTAATTAAAGCAATAAGATAACTTATAGTAATAACTATTTTGCACACTAAACAAAACTTTAAGTATTCTTTCTTTTAATTCGATATATTCAATTTTAAAAAGCCATAGCTTGAAGTATTCTTTCCTTTAATTCGGGATATCAATTTTTAAACGACATAGATAGCTGTAAAAACAACAGAGATTTTCTTTAAGCATGATCTCTGGCATTCAGCATTAGTCTTCTGTTTACGATAATATTATTCCGGATTCACTTTTGAAATTTTATCTGCAGAGTTAAAGGAACTGGCGTTTCGAGCCACAAGTATATCCATTCACTTCGCAATTGAATCAAATGTGAGTTTTTAACATAATCTAGGGTTGTTCAGTAATGTATTAATGAAATTTCTTTACCAAATTATAGAAGCTTGATATACATGAATCTTTTCGAACTAATGAAAATAGTATACGTGCAAATAAACTTGAGCCCACCAGTTTCTTGGTAGGGGGTGGGTGAATGTAAGTTTGCTTTAATTCCGAAAAAGTTTGCGCGTATTTTATGAAACTTTGTACAAATGTTTTGCGGGAATAAAAATAGGTTACGGTTAAATCTATGCCAATTATACCGGGCGCGCCGGGAAATATATATATATATATATAAAATAGACTTGTGTTTTCCCATATTTCACTTTTCAGCCACAACTACCTTGCACAGATCACTAGTCTTTGTATGTGGAAGTAGCATGGAGTTTCCTGTCGTGCACAACGTTAGCCGAATGTCGATAGCTTGGGGATGTGGGAGATATGATGGTTAAAAGTGGTTGATGCAGTGCATTTTTGTATTTCGACCAAAGACGTGTGTCTCCGTATATATCACTCTGCTGCCACAACTACATTGCATAGACCATTGGTGTTTGTATGTGGTAGTGGTATCGTATCTCCTATCATGTACTATGGTGGTTTGATGTTGGTAGCTGTGGGTGTGTGGGAGATATGATGGTTGATAGTGGTCGACCTGCAGCACTTTCATATTTGTACCAAAAATGTATGTGTCATGTTGTATCACTTTTCAGCCAAAACTATCTAGCGCAGATCACTGGTGTTTGTGTGTACTAGTTATGAATAAACATTAGGAAATAGATGTTAATTTGCACAAGTTTCAATAGCAATGTGTGTTATTAGTCGTAAATGGCTTGTGGATTGTGTCTCTTCCCCGTGCCTGTTGCTCACAGTTTGTAACGGTGATTTGCCGTAACAGCTGAGCGCGACGGCAAAGCCGCGCCGAGTTCCGTCCTCGCGTGTCGGCCGCTTGGTGACGTTTGGCGGGCTGGCTGCGGGCCTGGGTGTAGGCGCGGTGGCAGAAGCCGCGCGGCGCTCGCTCGGAGTCGGACGCAGTGGCGGCGAAGCCGACGGCACTCTCGACGGATTGCTGCTGTCGAAGGCTAACGCGGAGAGGATTGTGAGCACACTCTGCAAAGTGCGAGGTTAGCTTTAGAATCAGTCCTTCATGACATCCAGAAGAATTTTAACTTTTGTACTCCTTAAAATGATCCTCCAAAAAGGATTTGCTGCAGAATTTTTCTTAAAGAAGTTACAACTGGCATGAGTTATTTGTGCCACATTGATCACTGTCCTTACACAGTATCCCATAGTCAGCTACGTAGGATGGAGTTTCCTATCATTTCTGTGCAAACAAATATTTCATAAATCATGATATTAAACTTGCTTCCTGCACTTAATCACTGAATGTCTTTATTGTTGACAAAAATTTCATTCTCAACTAAATGGTCATCAACTATCATTATATCGGACTGTTTCTAACGACTGGTTGAGTCAGTTTGCAACATAATCCTGTTTAAGGTTTCCTATCTCTATTCTTCCCATTTCATTGACTCTCTTCTCGATGATTTTCAACCATCTTTTTTCCATTCTACAGTTCATTTCATAAGATTTATCTTCTTTGGTATCGTCTCATCTCCTACTATTGTTGCAAGTCAAAATGATTGGAACCTTGATTTTTTATTGTTGTAATGCTTTGGAACTTTTGCTCCTGTTACAATTTACCTTCTCATCAATTTCTGCTACCAGGTGTGTAAATATGAAACCGGAATTTTTTGATCAAAAACACACGTTCATTGCATAAAAATGGTTTGACATACCTTATTCAAAATATTGTCCATTGCAAGATATACATTTTTCCCATCTCTCCGGTAATTTATGAATGCCACGCCAAAAAAAAAATTTCTCCTTTGATGCAAACCAGTCATCAAGCCATTTCCGCACATTTTCGTAAGAACTGAAGCGCTGCTCGGCAAGTGCGTGTCCCATCGACGCGAAGAGATAGTAATCTGACGGCGCAAGGTCAGGCGAGTAAGCCGCATGCGTCAGTATCTCCCAACTAAGCGACTCGATCATTTCCTTGACTGGTTTTGATGTGTGTGATGGTGCGTTGTCGTGAAGCAAGATCACTTTGTGTTGTCTTTTCTGGTATTCTGGCCATTTTTCCCGCAATGCTTGGTTCAAACTGAGTATTTGCTGTTGATAACATTCACTATTAACAGTTTCACTAGGTTTTAGAAGCTCGTAGTAGATCACACCACTTTGATCCCACCAAACACAGAGCATTGTCTTCTTTCCATAGCGATTTGGCCTTGAAACTGACGTTGACGGTTCACCTGGAGATACCCATGATTTTTTCCGCTTAGGGTTCTCGAAATATATCCACTTTTCATCACCAGTCACAATTCTATGGAGAAATGATTTTCTTTTATATCTGGCGAGCAGCATTTCACAAGTGGTTTTTTGGTTTTCTTGCTGTCTGTCAGTCAGTTCATGTGGAAGCCATTTTCCCATCTTCTGGATTTTTCCCATCGCTTTTAAACGTATGGAAACAGCTTCCCGTGTCACATTCAATTGATCTGCAAGTTGTTGTTGCATTTGAGCATCATCCTCATCCAACAATGCTTGCAACTCACTGTCTTCAAACTTCTTCGGAGGTCTTCCATGGTCTTCATTGCTGATGTCAAAATCTCCACTTCTGAATTTTTTAAACCACTCGAAACACTGTGTTTTCCCGAGAGCACGCTCGCCGTAAGCTTCGACAAGCATTCGATGCGATTCTGCAGCAGTTTTCTTTAAATGAAAACAGAAAATCAACGATGTCCGCAAATCGTAGTTTGTGGGCACAAAAGTCGACATCTTCAACAGTGTTAAAAACCGCACTATCGTATGAAACTTTTATTGTCGGGAGTGGAAAATCACAGCCGGCTGTCGACAAAAGAAACGGGTGACAATGGCGCAATCGGGCGGTAACTGCTTTGATCGCTACAGCCATCTATCGGCAAATTCCGGTTTCATATTTACACACCTGGTATATTCCTTTCACTTTTTGAGGTATATTTCATATTTGGCCACAACACGCTCGTAATGTCAATGCATCAGAAATAATTATAACAGTAAGCTAAATATAAAAATAGAATTATCGTATGTTAGTCTCGTGTGCTAATAGTTCCATATATAAAACACAAAAAATTATTATTGATAAAATTATTATTGTCCTTAAAAATTCTTAAAAATTAAAAAAAAGTATTTTCATAAATGTTTATTACCAGATTCATAAAATTCTTCATTGCATGATAAACATGATTTTTTTAAAAAATTCCATTGATGTATCAAATTTATTAAAATCATTCATTTACTTATTTTTCTGAAACAATAAATAACAGAAATATTACAGCAGTTTTCTGTAAATGTTAACACTGTAAATTTTCAATTAATTTTCATATAAACAAAGAGTGGGAGGGGAGGGGAATGGTACTCCCACAAATTGTTAAATAAAGAAAAAAGTCAAACATTTTGCCAGCCACTTCAATTTTGTTTTCATGTCCCATAATTTTTCAAAATTTTGTGTTATAATAACGTGAAGGGTAGTAAGTAGCACACATTTACAAATTTCTAAGTCAAAGGGATGACAGGCAGACAGATGGACAAATTAGCAAATCGGTAAGGGTACAGTTATTCACTCAAAAGGGATGGAAACCTAATAGAAAAAGTGAGGTTATGCTGTTATTTGGAAAGTAAAATTATAACTGATGATTTGAGTAAGAATTATCTAAAAAGCTGATTAGTTTTAAGCAAAACATCATTAAATATGTTGATTAAAGATTAAGAGAAAGGATAGTGGGTACAAGGGGTTTGGTTAATCTGTTAGTGGAGGGTACAATCAAAGGGAAGAACTTTATAAAGGAAGATGAAGAACACAGTGTTCAGTCTAATCTTAATAGCTATTTTCAGGTGGGAATCTTTTGCTGAACAGTTTAATCTAGCAACCTGAATCACTTAATTTCTTAAGCACTTTATTCGCCCTGATAAACGTTTGACTACGTTATGCTGACTCGTTGGCAGGTGCTGCGTTGAAAATAGGGCAGATCCTGAGCATCCAGGACAGCAACACGATCAGCCCGGGACTACAGGCAGCCTTCGAGCGCGTCAGACAGTCGGCGGACTTTATGCCCACGTGGCAGGTTGAGGTAAGCAGTACCTGTTGTTACTGTGTGTGGTTTAGCCACATCAGCTTGCCGAAACAGAGAAAAATTAATCCGTAATTCAATAAAATGATCTCCGAGATCATTATCTTAATATACAGGTTATTGAAAAATAAAATGTCTTAAAATAGACCTCGCTGTAAAACCTGCAGCATGCTTCCACCCATCACTACATATTCCATTCTTACCACAAGGGAAGCTTTCCCCATCATTGGACATGCCACGTGTTCAACAACTCGCGTCATATACCAACTAACTTGCCGCGACTGCCTGAGTTCCTATATAGGCCTCGCCACACAGCAACTCTCAGTCAGAATGAATGGCCACAGACAAATAGTCCGCACCCGCAACTTGTACCTTCCCATACCAGAACATGCCAATAACCATTATTTCAACAATCTCAACTGGGTTTTCCATGGTTTCTCCAAATCAATCCAGGCGAATGCCGGGATGCTTCCTTCAAAAAAATCCATGGCCAAATTCCTTCCCATTCCTTGTCACCCATTCATCCCACCTCTAATGACCTCAACGTCGACGAGGCATAAAGCCAAAAGTAAAAAAAAAAAAAAAATCTCGGTGACTGTTTTACTGTGAGAGCAGTCAGTTTCTCCCCTGATCCTGGATACGACACCCATATGGCCGTAACCACTGATAAAATCCAGTCACTTATCCCGTCAGTTTTTATTTTTTTTACTAGTAATAACTTTCTGCATCAATACTAGGTACACTTGCTACATATATTCATTTTACCATCACCTGCAATATATTATCTCGGACATTTCCGATATATCGATACTCTACTATCTAGCCATTCCCCCACTATCTAGCTAGTCCTTGGGCGACATTATGTGTGCGCACACGTCCGGAACCTAATGGCCCATTTCTCTCCTACCTTAAAAAGGTCTTTACTGAAATATTGTGTATTTGCTTGTCTGCCTTCATGTTTTCTCTCATTGTAGCTGTCAACTTTGGTTAGTGGTGGGTTAATTTCCCTATTCTTTATTATATAAAATTAGTCTCGTAACGGTTGTCTCTCACAGCCTTCAAGTATCCACAGAGCCTCGCAATGTGTGATGCTCTCTTTTGTAGAAAGTGTTGACACGAGAGTTGGGCGACGACTGGCGGTCGAGACTGGCGGAGTTTGAGGAGCGCCCGTTTGCAGCAGCGTCCATAGGACAGGTGCACCTGGCGCGACTGCACGACGGACGTGAAGTAGCTATGAAAGTACAGTATCCCGGAGTGGCTCGCGGCATCGACTCCGACATTGACAACTTGGTGGCTGTGCTCAAGGTCTGGAACATATTTCCACCAGGTAAGCAATTAATAGCTGATACAACTGTAAAAAAAATAAATCTTTTTGCTACTTACATTTAATTGGAGGAAAATTGAGTCATTTCCCAGTTTTTTTTACAGTTTGTCTCTCTAAGTTACTCATTATGAAGAATTAAAATTAGTTTTAATTCACTTTTTGTGTGTTTATATACAGATTAAATAAACTATTTGTTAATGATATCACAAGTGCTGTATTGTTTCACCATAGATTATTGAATTTATTGTTTGTTATACTGTATTGGCAACATGAAGTGTCTTCAAGTTCTAAGGTCTTCTAATGAATTTCAGTTTGAAAAGATGTTAACATCTCTGGATTGTTCAGCCAGATGGCAGAAAAATTAAGTGTACTGACCCACTCGACTGTGGCTGAAGTAGAAGTAGATTTAAATACTTTAAATGGCAACATTTTATTTAAAAATGGCTTACAGTCATCAGTGTTCTCCACTTGTAGGGAATGCCACCCTCAAGATTCATCATCAGCTGGCTACGATGAGTGATGAAAGTTATCATGGATGTGAAAATGTGTACTCTTAGTTCAAAGAAAGCCAAATACTTCTTGAGACCGACTCAAAGAAGCATTGTCTGAGCACCATCCTCAAGTGAAGGAGTAGTCTTTTCTCACTGAATTCTGAAGAGCAATACTTTCTTGAGCCTCTGGAAATGTTTTAAATTTTTCTTGCTACGTTCCAGGAGGAATCCCATTTGCCCTGTTATTGCCTCATCAATTTTCCAAGGAGGAAAACAGAAATAAGTATTTGCAGTGGCAGTGTAATCTTGCGATCAAGGTTGTGAAATATGTACACATCTAGGGGAAGTAAGTGTCAAGAAGGGAGAGTGGTTTTGGTTTTCTGGAGGTTTCTTTCTTTACGGAGGGAAGAAAAACCTTAACCTAAGATCTGGAACACTCCTCCCTCTTGAACTTCTACTGTGTATTTTCACAAAATAAGGCCAATCTTGAATGTATATCAAACTCTCTTGATTTGTAACTGAAATTCTGCACCTTCAGAAACGTGCATTAAAGACTAAAGACATTTCTAAGAATATTCACAAAAAAAAAAAAAAAAAAAAAAAAAAAAAAAAAAAAAAAACTTTGGAGGTATTCAGTTGAATGGAATTTTCAGATGTAATTTCACTAACATCGTAAGAATATGCTGTATTTTGTATTTGTATTTATTGGTCCCTTAGCATCATACATAGTACAAATTACAAATGATATGGGATAAGTCAAAAATAGTCTGTGCGCAGACAGACAGTACATTCTCACTCTCTCTCTCCCTCTCTCTCTCTCTCTCTCTCTCTCTCTCTCTCTCTCTCTCTCACACACACACACACACACACATATGGGCATTTTATCAATGCTGTGATCATTTGTAAGATAGCTGTACAAGTTTGATAAAGACACAAAATTTATAATTACAAATAACACATGATTTTTCACTATTTAAGTCTATCATTTGGTTTGAAAATACTCATCAATACTATAGACGCAGTGGCCGAGCATGTACTCCTTCAGTCCTGAAGTGAATTTTGTATTTTCTTTTACAGATTTGATACTATGTGGTAGGTTATTAAACAATCTGATTCCTGTATGTAGTGATCCTTTCTGACATAGGGTAGTATTTGCTTGTGGTACATGTAAATCTAATGTCTGTCTAGTATTATATGTGTGCACATCATTGTTTGTTTGTAATATATACCCAGAAGCTTCAGTATTTTTTTTTATGAATGTTATAGTTTTCAGCATATATATACAGGGCAGTGGTAGAATTTGCATCTTTCTAAATAAAAGTCTACATGAGGTTCTACTCTGTACCCCATTCATAATCCTAATAATTTTTTTCTGCATTTTGAAACATTTGAATACTTGGTGGGGAATTTCCCCAAAATATAACACCGTACCTTAATAATGAGTGCACGTGCGCAAAATGAATATTCTTAGTCGTTTCATCTGATATGCAGCCAACTAATATTCTCATCATGTAGCAAATGGTATTTAATTTTTTACAAAGGTGATCAACGTGTATATTCCATTTTAAATTATCTTGTATCCATATTCCCAGAAATTTTGTTTTTCCTGTACATTGAATGGGAGTCAGAGAGATATATGTATTCTGCCTACTTAGTTATGCTTTTGCTTAATGCTCCTAATTTTCTTCTACTGATCATGGTTTATACTAGAAGATTGCGTTGTTCTTATGAATGTGTGATATTCTGCTGTTATCTGTTTAAGTTATGCTTTCTTTCTTCTGTGGTAGATTGATTATGGTATTATGGTTTTCTGAACTCTTTATTTATGTTTTTAAATGAATTCATGTTTTAAATCTAAGATTATTGTACATATGATGAAACCAAGGAAAATGAAAACGCTTTCTAGGTGATACAAATAATAAAGGATTATTGTTTATTACTAGATGGCCCGTGCGAAAATTTCATGAATACAATGAATTGTAAGGTTGGAGGTTTGTAATACAATGAAAGAACCGCCTGATTTGTTTCAATTGTTTATTTGTTTAGTGTAATAGGTATGTATCAAAAGTAGATGCCAGTGAAGCAGTTTATTAATATCTCTGTTATATGTGCTGCTGCTATGTAGTGGCTTGGCTCTGTAATGTCTCATAGGCGCGACATTTGCAGCTGTTACTTTTGAACTTTAAGGGTCAAATTCCCAAAAAAAAAAAAAAAATCCTTTCTTAAAATATTATTTGATCAAAGCGGGAGACCTTACTCTCTAAAATAATACCTCATTTCTCGATTTCGGTTAGATATCTAAAACAGCTCGTGACAAAAAAATACATTATGGAAATAATGATAATTTTGCACTTTAAGGGTTGAACTATGAAAAATTCCTTTCTTAAGATATGATCTGACCATGACGGAGACCTTAATCTTTAAAATGATACCTCATTTTTCTATATCAATTAGATATCAAGGGAGATAAATGGCTCGTGACACAAAAACGCGTTGTAGGAATATTGATGCTTTTGCCATTTAGGCGTGAAATTTCGAAAAATTTCTGTCATAATATATGATGTAACCAAAGTGGAGATCTTGATCTTTAAAATGGTACTTCATTTACTGATTTCAGTTAGGTATCCAGGGAGATAAATGGCTCGTGACACAAAAAGCAGCATTTTACAAAAATCAACATTTTTGTCCTTTAAGGCTCGGATCCGAAAAATCCTTTGTTAAGATTTCGGTTAATAATGAAAGGAAATAATGCCTTAAAAAAAACCTCCTTATAGAAATAATATATATGATTGTACGTATGTGTTATCAGAAAACAGGAGTATCCAGTTCTCTTATTAAATCCATCAAAGAAATAACCCAATGATTTTCCCTATGAATGATAGATTTGTTGTAAGTTTTAAGTTTGTTGACAACAAAATTTTATCTCTTCCATAGTGGAACATTGTTTTATAGAATGAAAATGTGCATTAATAGAGATATGATGGGGAAAGTTGTATTGTGAGATTAAACACAGGATAGTCAAAAAGTGCTCAGACAGTGTGGATGTAATGTTTTTCTGGAGTAGCCCCATGTAATTAGTTTAGGAAAGATTGCACCAGAAAAACAGCCAAAAATGTTTAATGTAAATGTCAGCTGAGTAAATGGGAACACATGTGTCAGCAGCAGTTAGTGTAAACTTGACTGGGCTGATTATATATATAACTGTAATTTCCTCAATTCTTACCTGTTCCAAATTTACTGTATTTGGTTAATGTAATGTTTCTCCTTGCCCTTCCCCCCCCCCCCTCCCCCCTCTCTTGATTACTTAAATTATGATCTTGTCTGTAATACAAATTACAAAGAATAGGGAAAATCACCTTATTCACATGAATAAGGTGTAAAATCAAAGTACTGTATATGTCTTTGTTCGTCATGTATGTTTTTCACTCGCCATGGCCTTCAATTTTGGTGAGTGATTTTCCCTATCCTTTGATATTTATATTGCCTAAAAGCCATTTCCTTTTTCCTATTATCAGCATATGATCTGTAAGATATTCTCTAACACTGTCTATTAGGCAGTTTTGATATTTCTGTATTTCAGTCTCTCATTCACAGATGTATGAGTATGTACAAAATTTCAGGGTTTTTCATTGACAACCTCGTGGAGGTCGCTAAACGTGAGCTCTCGTGGGAGGTGGACTACGTCCGTGAGGCTGAGTGCACGCGTAAATTCCACAAACTCTTGAAACCGTATCCCGAGTATCTCGTACCGAGAATAATAGGTAAGTACTACATATTTGTGTTCTTTAAAGTTCCGAATCTTGTTCATATTTAAAACTTGTTAATATCCACTGGTTACTGCCTGTGATATCATAGTTTTTTTGCTTTGCTTTCTTTTTGGTGAGACACTGATCATATTTGAGAGTGAAAGAACAATTCATAATTTTTGGGCTTGAACATTTTTAGCAGTTGACCATAAAGAGCAAAAAGTAGTAGGCTGGGGGCAACTGTTTTTCCCTTTTTCAAGTTAACAGAAGTACATGGCTGGGTTACAAAACTTTGGTCAGACTATTGCTTGAATATGGTCGTGTAGTATGGGACCCACATTTTGAGTATCAAATACAGGAGTTGGAGAAGGTGCAAAGAAAGGCTGCTAGATTTGTTTCTGGAAATTATCGCAGTCAGTGACAGATATGATAAAGGAGCTGGAATGGGATTCATTGCAAGACAGGAGGAGGATGAGGAGGGTGATGGGAGTGTACAGGGCGTATACTGGCGATGAGGCATGGAAAGATATTGCAGTTGGTATCAAAAGTAGTTCGTGGAAGGGAAAAGATGACCATGACCACAAGCTGGCACTCGATTTCAGGCACAAGGGTGTGGGAAGGTTTTCTTTTTTAGGTAAGGGTGTCAGGGATTGGAATGAGTTACCAAGGGGAATGATGAATAACTTGCCGAAAACGTTAAAAGAATTTAAAGTTGAAATTTGTAGAGGGCAAATGTAGGTGGGTGCAGAATATGGGAAGTTGGGTGTGTAGGGAAATTGCCATCGGAGCGTGTGATCCTTTGCAATTAAATTAAATAAATTAAAAGCCCTGCATTTGACGCAGCCACTTATAGAATAAGGTTTTAACCCAAAATATTGTTTTTTCTGTGTTTGTGTGTTGTTTTGTGTTGCTGCTGCCCTCCTCCCTTCAGCTTTGGTGAGTGTTGGGTGTATTTTATCTGTCCTAACCAATTAAATATTGCCTCACGGCAGTTCTTTCCTTCCATTGTTACCGATAAAGTCTGTCCTAAGATAGTTATCATATTTTGCACTAGAATCCTATGAATATGATTTAACATTAAATTTATCAGTATTGATTTCTAGACTCATTATTTATGGTAGTGGCAGATAGGCAGTCAATTACTGGGTGAAAATGTGTGTGCTTGCCCTATGAATTCATCACCGCCAGTATCATTTGAACGTTTCCACCTATGCAGGTCTTCAGACACGTCCGCTTCTGAGGCTATCCTAGGACAGTCCCAATGTAATTGCGGAAAACCACCTAAAAACTCAGGACGTCCAGTACTCGTGGCCCATGATTTGAACGTAGGGCCATTGTACTTCCCCAATCTAGTGCAGTGGCACTTTAAAATGCACAGCCACACTGGCGGAATCATATTATAGAATATTCACAGTAAGCATGCTCTGACTCCAAATGACTATTGGCCACTATGTGAGGTTTGTTGAAAGCCACTAAGGGCTATCTGTTTAACCCTTTCGTGGGCACATTTTTCTGAGCTTATTAGAGCTAACAGTTGGGGTTCAATCACTTGCTATGGAACACCTATTACATACCACGCAAAAACCAAAAAATTTTAGGCACTGGTTTTTTTGAAAATTTTGGAAAAAAATTTTCTTTCAAAAATTTACACTGGAAACAATATTAAAAAATGTATATTATTGGTAGATTGACCTTTATTCACAAAATATTAACAAAAGTTACACTACTGAGTGTTATGGAACAGTCTGAAACATGGATCAACACACAAAGCGACATTGCAATTTGAGCACATTATTCTTGTTCTTCTTTCTTCTTTTCTTGTACTGCATAAAAGGCAACGCCTATACTTCACAGTTTTCTTTGGCAGATGTTCACCCACATTTGACAGTCTGACTTCATTAGGAATACTAATACTGTGTGCTTTTTTGATTTTTTTAAAACGAATACAGGTGGACGCCCACGTCGTTTCCTTGATGAGAATCCTGACACTAATTGTCTTGCTAACTGCAGATATACAAAAATAACCACGAAGTAACACCAAAACGACGATTTCCTGACACGAAACTGAGCCCAAAAAACAAATAATGCACCGTCAATTGTTGTCAGTGTGACTGCTGGCAGCAGCGGGAATTTTCGCGTGTTTCTCATACTAATATACAAATGGCAGCACCAGCTAGATGTGGGAATGTTGAGTCTCTTGGCCCCTGGAAGACTTTAAAGTATGTGGGAAGCTATCTTCCCACCGCCCATGAAAGGGTTAAACAAATTTGACTATTCCATATAAGCCGTGTAAGCATATTTCCAACAGTGAAAAGTTCATAGAGAATATGTATCTCACATTTGTGAAACATGTAGCATGTCTGCCAAAAAGAATGGATTCTTGGATCTGAAAATAAGCAATGCTAAAATTGGTGCACCAATTTGTCACAAAATTCCACAAACCAATCAATCACCCTGCTCATCCATTCTCACTACCTCTTCCTAAATAGAAATGAGCCTTGTGGCTGAGTAGTAATGTTCAGACCAGGCCTTGGGAGTGAATGGATTTGCTTTCCAATCTGGTTGTCCAGTTTTCATTTTGTGTGATTTTCATGAAATCTCTTGAGCCAAATAGTGACATTGTTCCTTCATAAATGTGGAGGCTGATATCCTTCCATTCATTTCAGAATAAATACAGAAGCCTGTAACAAGTCAGCTGTTGTCTGTTTTGTAGGATGGTATTAAGTAAGATTTCGATTGGACAGCTGTCATAAGTGCATGGATTTAGAAGGAACTGATTTTGAAGCGAGTAGAAAAGGAATTTGTAATTCTTTTGAAAATTAATCCAAACAGTGGAAAACCTAGGAATTTTCGTAACTGGAGAAAAAACTGTGAGACTGCTCTGCCCCTGCAAACATTATTTTGTCATCCCCATTGTTGCCACCCTAAGTGTCACTGCCACCCAATTATCACCCATTGTTGCTCCCCAGGGCAGTAGTGGAGCTAAAAAAAAAAAAAATAGTCGCATTGACTAAAATTACCACCCTTAAAAAACAATTTTGCCGCTCGGGGCAAGCGCCCTGACTTGTCCCTCTCTCCTCAGATCCGTCACTGAATCCAAATAGTGTTTGATTGCATACCTATGATTTGTCTGAAAATAAAAGTACAAAGTACTGAATCAGAAAATATAAGAAGAGAGAAAAGGCCCAGCTGTATATTGCAGAAGTATAACAATACTGATATGAAATTCCATTATTCTACGTGGTTGAGAGATAATTTCTGTCTCTCTTCAAATATACACCACATTCTTCTGACAGTGAATTTTTTGTATAGTGTTATTATTTTTGAGTAATTACATGCTTTTGTGAACATGTCACCATACCACAATCAGGGGCGTAGCTACTATGGGCCCCCAAGCGCAGTTAAGACACCCTCGAGCCTTCATGGCAAACTGGCGACCCTTTATTTTTTTAGCTCTACAGCCGTCTAAGGGGCCCCCTGAGACACAGGAAGTCCCTCACTATGGGCCCTCTCACTGCTCAGGGGGGCCCCCAACCACTACTCAGGGGGCCTCTAAGCACAACTCAAGGGCCCCATTTTCAGCTCAGGGGGCCCTTACCAGCAGCACAAGGCAAAAAAAAAGGTCACCCATCTGGCCTGAGGGCCCAAAATAAATTTTTTGCACCGGGGCCCTTGTTGACCTAGCTACGCCACTGACCATAATATATACTAGGTGATCATTCCATTTTATGTCCTTGTTCAGAAAATTATAATTATTTTGATAGTTTGAACTCCTGCAAGGTGGAAACTGACTTGCACAATTTTTCCTTAGTTAAGAAAAACAACTTGTTTAAAGTCTGAACTGAACTTTCTTGTCAATTTTCTTAACCAGACGACTTGAGCACGTCCCAGGTGCTGACGTCGGAGCTGGTCGACGGAGTTCCCGTGGACCAGTGCTGCCATCTAGACGACGAGACCCGAAACCACATCTGCCGACTGGTGATGCGGCTCTGCCTGCTGGAGCTGTTCACCTTCCGCTACATGCAGACCGACCCTAACTGGTCCAACTTCTTCTACGACGCACAGACACGGAGGGTAAGCTCAACCTTGTTAGCCTCTGCGTGGCACAGTCCCTTCGCATTGAATTTCTGATAGAAAACTGAATTACTTTTAATGATAATTAATAAATTATACTGCCAACCCAGATCATACAGTGGCAATCCATGCCAGCTCAGATGATTCCAATAAACTCTTGTCGGGCTTCCATCCGCGTTAAGATGTCACACTTGTGGGACGTTTCGAAGGAGTCTATCTCAGCCCTCATTTCCAAAATTTTCAAATTTGCGCAGCTGCAAGCCCGAGTTTGTTTATATACAACACTGTGAAAAACTTCAATCCTAACACTTGTTTTATGGTGAGAGATGTTAGAGTTTCTCTGGACACCACCACCTCTCCGGAACAGCCTAGACACACCCCTGGCCTTGGCCTACTCTAAACCTGTCACTTACAGTTTTACTAATTTACAGCCAGTTTGCATTTTTAACAATATATTTATATCATTTTATTACAATTTTTAATATCTTTCTAATTTTATTTGTTTACTTATTTTACCTTGACTTATCAAAGAAATTATTCTTTTTCACAATTATTGTTCACTGCTTCAATGTACACCCTCTCTCTTGTTGCATCTTTGGTTCATTCATGTGGCAGGTCCAGATGTGCACGCCTTCCCCCTACCCTGTCTCACCTCGTGCATAAGGAAAGTTACTGTGAATTATATGTGTGTTTTTTTCTGTGTTCCTCTAGACCTCCTGTGGTAAGTGATGGGTTGTTTTCCCTGTCCCATCTTATTTTCATTGCTTAACGGCAGTTTCATAGTCACCGACATCTAAATTATTATGTAGAACAGCAGAGCCACTTGTATGGTGTAATTGACTAAATGTTTTTCACATTTCAGTTGTCGCTGCTCGATTTTGGTGCCTCTCGAGGGTACGACCGTGAGTTCATGGACAAGTACATCGAGGTGATACGCGGTGCGGCAGATGGGAACCGTGAGAAGGTGCTCGTCTTGTCCAGGGACATGGGGTTCCTCACCGGCTACGAGTCCAAAGTAAGGGCTCTGCAGAGCTTTGCTGCTAAATGACCACCGAGCGTGGTGTTTGAATGGTTAATGTTCTGGCCTCTCATTCGGGAGGACACGGGTTCGAATCCCCATCCGGGCATCCAGATTTGGGTTTTCCATGGTTTCCCCCAAATCACTCCAGGCGACTGCCAGGATGCTTCCGTCAAAAAGTCCATGGCTGAATTCCTTCTTGTTCGTTGTCCCCAGTCCCATCCCGCCTCTAATGACCTTAGCTGTCGACGAGGCGTAAAGCAATAAAAGTAAAATAGCTAAATGATGTAGCTTGAGAGCCATGCCTTTGTACTTGATAGTACTAGCTAATATAGGATTTAAGCTGCTATTAATTAAACATTTGGCATCTAGACCTGGTGAAAAGTAGATTTTATTCCACCTGGATCTTTCCTTTTAAATCCATCAATATTATGTCCTACTAACCAAATAAAAAAAAAACATTTAAAAGCATTTAGTTTAATTCCTATGAGTTAGATTTGCCATATCCAAGTTTCCTCAGTAGTAAAATAATTGCTTTATTCAATATTTTTGGGAAGCAATGTTCTTAACAGCTTGTGTAGTCACTTTTCTGATGCACTGTTCTTTCACGAAATAATTCTGCCTATTTTAGCTCATGCCTGTAACTTGAAATAGGTAACCTTAAAAGTTCCCCTTTGTTTCATGAAGAAAATTATTTGACGATTGCACTTTCCATATATATGTACGTAACTTCCATACTAACATGAAAGGAGATGACAGCAAAACGTCAGCCGAGAAATGCCTCCATTAGAATTCATTCTTCTTTTTGCTTTTCCAGCAGAAAACTGGCCACATACGTCCATTAGTACATCGTGTTTTGATTAGTAACAATGATAGTTATGTTTGGTAGAGCTTTATGCTTAAGAGATGTAATAAAGGCTGATAGTTTTCGTGACTAGTGGCTCGATGATAGTTACAGTTTGCCTTCTCTGTTGTTTAATCATAAGTAATTCAAATATTTTTAATCAATTATGGAGCAGGAAGCAATACCTTGAGATGATATTAACATTTTAAGGAAAGAGAAAGTAAACCCTTCCGTTACAAAAGTTGTAAAAGAGATACACTTCAGGAACACGGGGCACTCTGGCTGGTTTCACTGCACATACTTGATTGTATTAATTAATCCCTTGTGATATAGATCCCATGCAGCCAAACAGTACTAAAGATGTTGGCACACTAAAGTTTGTATACACTTTTCCCTTTACACATCATCATATATATTATTATTATTCCTTCTTGTTTCAGCCATCTATGGACTACGACTACGCAACTTCATTTCCTCTTCTGAGTTTCCTTCTTCCGTTGCCACTACTCTTTCATTCTCTGTCTCACTCTTCCTTTTTCTTTCTCTGAAAATGCGCTCTTTTTTCCTGACTGGTCAGATCCTTTACCTCTGCAATTTTTCCACTGAATAAAATCCCTATGTTGTATGTTTTCCATGCTGATCCTACATCTTTTCAGATGCTGATATATTATTTCTATACGGTTTTTATTTGTCACAAGCCAATATCTCCCGTGATAACTAACCAAAATGTATGAACCAGGTATCATTTTAAAGCTTAAGGTCTCCACGTTGATCACATTACATTGTATTTTAAGAAAGGATTTTTTTTTTTGGAATTCAACCCTTAAACGACAAAAAAAAAAAAAAAAAAAAAAAAATGCAATTTTTTTTGGTGTTGTTTATTTATAAATGTTTCTCGGGAAACAAACCGAGTAATATTATTATTGATGCACAATATTTTGGGGACATAAATCTCCGTCACCATCTTCAGGTGCAGCTGTAAGCCTTGAAGTTGTTTGAAAACAACGTGCTCAAGGCAGACTTACAGTAATATTATTATTGATGCACAATAATTTGGGGACATAAATCTCCGTCACCATCTTCAGGTGCAGCTGTAAGCCTTGAAGTTGTTTGAAAACAACGTGCTCAAGGCAGACTTACAGCTGCACCTGAAGATGGTGACGGAGATTTATGTCCCCAAAATATTGTGCATCAATAATAATATTACTCGGTTTGTTTCCTGAGAAACATATATATATATATATATATAAACAATGAAATAAAAGACTCTAAGTAGTGGAAAGGAATCAAATTAGGATAGGGAAATGAGCCACCACTTACCTTTAGATAATGGATATGGGGCACAAACACACAGAAAAGACACAAACACAAATAATAAAGAAATTTCTGGGGAAAAAAAAACCCTTCGTCAATGAGAGAACGGCGCAGCTGGAGACTGCCTCGTATATATGCTGCCAGCATCTCACTTCTACTGAGGAAGAGCCATGCTTGAAAGTTCTATTCTTTGTGTGATCGTGTTTTTTTTTTCGTGTACCAACGTCGCAGGAATCCCCTTCTTTGGTAAGCGGTGGTTTTTTATCCTATCCTAATGTTATATATATATATATTATACCATGAACTATTTATCTTATCTCCCTGCATTCCTAGCTGAAATCGATAAATGAAGTATCATTTAAAAAATTAAGATCTCTGATTTGGTGATATCACATATTAAGACAGGAATTTTTCAGAATTCGACCCTTAAAGGGCACAAGTAATAACTGTGAAAGTTGCGTTTATGAGAGTTCAGAGCCAAGCCGCTAGTTGGCAGTAGCACATATCACAGATTTATTAATAAACTACTTCACTGGCGACAACTTTTGTTACGTGCCTATTACAATAAACAAATAAACAATTGGAACAAATGAGGCGGTTCTTCCTATTACAAATCCCAAATCTTACTATTCATTTTATTCATGAAATTTTTGCATGGGACATTATTATAGTGCTTCAAAATTTAACCTATAATTCACTATCTGGATATAGCTTTTCCAGTGGGCAGTGTTACATACTGCTCTCATTTCATGTTACTTTGTACTTGTGGAAAAGAGGTATCTATTTATCCATCATGCTCATTACCTTAAACTTATTGCAGTTTAATTTAAACTGCCATTTATTGCATCATTTTATAATAATTTTGAACCTTTTAATATTCTCTTGTCAATTGAAATGGAAAAACATGGTGACCTTAAGGCCTGTTTGCTTAAAGTATGAGTGAATATTTTGCTGTTTAATGATATTCTAATCTATCATACATGAATTTCATTGGCATGTTACCTTAGTATCTCAGGTGATGGAGAGCATGCTCCAGTGACAGTTTCCATACACCTGTACTTTTGCCTTCATGTTAAATGCTTTGATTGTAATTTCCTCACTCGCCTGTTGTGACCTGAATGAATTTTAATTTCCTGTTTACCCACAGGTGATGGAGGACGCACATGTCAATACAGTGATGATACTTGGAGAAGTGTTCCGCTGCGGAACGGCCTTTGATTTCGGTAGTCAGGTGAGTCCTGTTTAACCTTAGAGAATATTGATTTCTACGTAGTTTCATTTAGCTGCTAGTTTCAAATAATCAGCAATGAGAAGACAATAACATGACAGATAGTTTCAACGTGAGGAAGCACTACCTTATTGCCAGTTCACATTAGTCGCTCTTTTGAATTACTGTGAAGTTTCGGAAATAGCATTTATTTTAAGAAATTAATTGCAGCTCTGCTTTTTACATAAAATGAGGCCAGAGAAAGCTAAAATAGTTTATATTCTATTTTTTTTCCATCTTCATAGTTGCATTGTGGGCTAAAGGCACTTTCTGCTATCATGAGCTTCATCCGTGGAGGTGTGTGCTACAACGAAAACAATGGGTCTACAATGAGTTAGCCTGCCAATGAATTGTGGCTTTGCAAATACATTGGTATTGCTAGTTATAGTAATCCAGACATGCTGATAACTTGTCAGAGGTAGGACGGCCAGTTCCTTTCCTCTAGGGCCTACATTTTAACGTGGAATCCGAACCATGGAGCGACCTGGTGTAGCTCATACAATCAAACAACTCTCAAAATTCCTGTGCCTGCCAGGATTCGAACCTAGGACCGGAGCAGTGTTCGTTTGAAAGCAAGCGCCTTAACAACTTTTTTTACCAATAATATCTTTATTGAGAGAAAAAATATTACATATTTATATTAATGTATCTTACTTGATAAACTTTGAACATTTATGTCTTACTGTAGCTCAGGCTCACCGACTCCTGGTACCATTTAAATTCTCAGCTCAGTTCTTACCTTGGCTGCTAGATGAAGCGCATATCTTGTGAATGTATCCTGCTGTATTCGCTGGTCACTGGACCCCGTCACCATATTCCCATCAATTTACTACACATTGTCTCGAAATCTAACCCATGCCTGCGTACATTCTAACATCTTTTTTGTTTTTATTTTACAAGAACTTTTTTTAATCAATTTGGTTGTCAATATGGCATTATTACCTACAGGAATCTGGCAAAATTGCCCTTATATTTGTTTTGACTCAGTATTCTGTGATGTTCTGTGCTACCAGACCGCTCTGATGTACTGATATCAATTGAATCAGTAAAATATTGACTTTTTACATAAATAGAAAATATTTAAAAGATTTTTACTATTTTCCTAGTAAAATGTCTGTAACAACAACAACAAAAAAAAATGGCATTGTTTGCCGGGAAATCCTGAAGGTTTTGTTCAGCCTCGAGTGACAAAGGTATCAATTCATTGCACGATGTGCCTCTTGTCATGCCTAATAATCTATTATAGTTCTAGTACCAGGTATAGGGGACCTACAGTTTAATGTGGAATCTGAACCACAGAAGTTTTCATCTTCACGTTATACAGCAAGCTATGCCAGAGGTGAAGGGCCTTTGAAAATACAAGCCGAGACTGGGAATTGAGCTGGGGATCTTTCAACCTCAAATCAGATGCTTGGAGCATTGAGCCACAAGACTACTCTGTATCAACAGAAAATACAGTCAGATGTGGTGTTATATCTGCTGACATCACTGACGAATACCTTTTAATTCACACAATAACGACGTGTGTTACACTACAGAAACAATCACATGCATTGATCAAAGAGTTAGGAGTAGTGCATGGAAGAGAAAAGATGACCATGCACCCAAGTTGGTGGCCCTCAGTTTCATGCATAAGGGAGTAAAAAAATGTTCTTTTATGGGTGAGGGTGTGAGGAACTGGAATAAGTCACCTAGGGAAGTGATTAATAGTTTACTAAAAACACTGAAGGAATTTAAAATTCATAAATTGCAAATTTTAACACTAAAAATATATAAGATAATAATAATAAAATACTGAGAAAATTATAATTAGATTTCTAGAGAAATTGCCATCAGAGCATGTGCTTCATCACAATTCAATTCAGTATATGTATTACTTATGTGAATATTCAATTGTGAAAAAGCAAAATTGCAGGTACCAAGGCAGTTGTTCATGCAGTGCTCGTTTTTACTCCTGACCCAGTAAACCTAAGTGAGAAAGACTGTTCCCGTGTAATAGACACTGTAGTTCTCATTTATGCCTGCATTGTATGCCAACACCACATCTCAAAGCCATCATTGCAGTTGCAATCTGTCCTTGACGATCAATGTTTCACAGTCAGAGGAGCAAAAAAGCAAAGGGTTTTAATCGGGTGTTTCTTAATGCCTCATTCTGCCTAGTCCTTGTTGTCTCGTTCATCGCAGCTTTCCCCGAGGCTGGGTTCTCATACTTATTAGTTACACGAAGTCCGTTTTCATTAATCAATATTTTCAGGGACTGCTTCAGGAATATTAGTGGGCAAGCAGTATTTCACAGCAAATATTAAGAAATTAAGTAGTAAAATTTGGTGTTATATCTTACAAAATTGAATGATTATTAACTCTTTATTTTATTAAATATTAAAGTATTGAACACCACACAAATCATGATACCATAACACACAGCTGGAAAGCAAATAGTAAATTACCTTTAATTAATATGTTATTCTTGATACTAAACAATACTTTCAGTAAGTTATTAACAATAATGAAAAACTAGATGACCCGTGTGAAAAATTTCGTGAATTTAACATGATTAATAGAGAGGATGGCCACTTGTAACAGAATGAAAATTAGTTTTACTTAGTGAAAGGAAGATGTGATTTTTATCTTACAGGGTATAGAAGATGATAATAAATTAGTGAAAAAAGAAACAAATTAGGAATCATTTGGCAGAATTATCTGCTAAGTTGTAGGGTGAGGAGGGTAACCGGCAGTTTTTCCTCGCAGGACATGACACGCCGCGTCCAGGAGATGGTCCCGACGATGCTGAAGCACCGCCTGCGTCCGCCTCCCGAGCAGATCTACTCGCTGCACCGCAAGCTGTCCGGAGTCTTCCTGCTGTGTGCGAAGCTGAGGGCTCGCATCGACTGCCGCTCCATGTTCGAGGAAGCCTACTGGCGGTACACCGGCGGCCAACTCTCGAGTAGTGACGAAGACGTCCCCGTGTCGCAGATCTGAATGGAAAGTGGGCACCACAAGCTGCATAGAAGATCCCTCGATAATAATAGATGGCTGTTACCTGAAGTTCCTGGGCAGTTAATATTATAAAGAACTGGTGTTTACAGGAGTTGTTGAGTACTGTGTTTTGTGCAGGTTTCAACACTGCTTCATAAGCACTCGGCTTTGTATTTAACTACAAGAGCCGGTCAGACCTTAAAGCTTATTAAATGCATGACGAGTAGAAATGTGTTGTCGGTATTTGTTTATGTAGGAAAGGGGAGGCTATCTGGTAGTGTAATGATGTTAAGGGTGGAGAAAAGAAACAATCTGTTGTCGCAACAGATGATGTGATGGCAGTGATAAAAGCGTAGTACATGACACAGAAAGGCGAAACTTCTTGGTAAGTTTTTTACTAGCAGGTGCAGATCAAATGGCTACAGTACCCATGTGATGAGCAGTGCACATGGGAGTCAACTTTTAGGTTCCCAGGTAAAAGGAGAATAACCTTGGACAGGTAGATTTAGCTGAGAATTAGCAACATTAACCAAATCAGGAAGAATGAAGAAAATTCCTAAAATCTAATAATAATGACAACGGTAACAACAATTGCGTATTGGGCGAGGGCTTTGTTCGCCTGGTTTTTGTATATATGGATGAGGGTGGAGGGGGGCTCTGGAAAGGTGAATGAGACAAAACGGGTCAGATGTTGGAGAGAGGTAGCCATCAGGTGCCTTGCTTTAATGGATTTTGCTACAAATTTGTTGATTTCTTTCTCTTCCATTGTTGTTCATTTATTTTTCTATACAAAGAACAAGAGAAATAACTACCTCTTTTATTGTACATTTTTGTAGAAGTATTTGAAACTGTAATATATAAATGAACATTTTTAAAACTCCATTATGATGCAGAGATTTGATAAACCATGTAAAGCTGTTGGCAATTCAGTAAAGTATCTAACCTGTACAACTTGGAACAAGTAAAATCATTAAGTTATGTGTCTTCTCATGCGTTTGCTTGTCTTTCAAACAAAGTATAAAACGAAAATTGATATGTCTTCTTGCTTCCTGTTTTATCTATACAGTTTCATAGAAATGTTGTGTGTTACTATAAGAAGTATACAGAGAGAGAGACTTAAAATGCAGTCACTCTTCTCTGTTTTCTAAAGTGCTTATGCCTGTCTGTAATTTTTTCATAATAGCTTTACCTTCACTATCACCTAGCAACGATTGAAAATTTAACAAAAACCAAATGTGCAGCATATCTTTTGTTATTGGAGTATATGGGTGGTGGGTGATCATCCCTACCCTCTTCCAATTTAATAAAAGAACAGAAGAAAATTTTAATAAATTGTCCTCCCACGGTTGCGTAGTAGGCTGTTATAGCTCTGGGAACTTCATGGGCCTAATATGCTTAAGGCTTACAGTATGCATGTAAATCAATAGGTTGTCAGTATTCACCATGGTTGAATGCACAATCTGTTTTGTTGTACAAACAAGTATTTTCTATATGTGTATATTCTGAATACTGCAATAAAATATGTCAGAATAACTCTTTCAGTATTCTTATACACTATCTAATTCCCTGTTCCTTTAAGTTTTTTGTTTTATCATATTTGAGTTTCTTCTCATCAATGAAGAAACAGATTCTTCTGAACTGGGGCAAAAATTTGAGATTATAATTCTCCCCCCCCCCCCCACCCTTTCCTATGTTTGATATTACTTATTTTAAATAACTAAAAAAACAGGTAGGTAGGTACAGAAGTACTGATGACGTTCTGCCATGCGTGGATGCTAGGTGCTTAGTCCTCCTGTCTTGCAATGAATCCCATTCCAGCTCCTTTATCATATCCGTCACTGATTGCATTCTGCGATAATTTCCAGAAACAAATCTAGCAGCCCTTTTTTGCACCCTCTCCAACTCCTGTATTTGATACGTAAAATGAGGGTCCCATACTACACTACCATATTCGAGCAATGGTCTGACCAAAGTTTTGTAACCCAATTCCTTGACTTCTCTCATACATCCCCTCATCACTCTCTCCAACAAGTGCAGAATTTTGAAACCTTTTCCTACCACCTGTCCTATGTGTCCTGCCCAGTTAAGTTTGTTATCAAAAGTAATTCCAAGATATTTACATTTCAAGTCTTCAGCAAGCAATTTTTTTCCCCACCTTATATTCATAATTAACCTTTTGTTTTTTATTTGTGTATCTAATAAGCTGACTCTTCTTTGTAAAGCGTTAACAAAAATATCTGCTAGAATTCCCGCGAGTGGATTTACCATTGCTAGACCCTGGGATTGTATATAGAATTTAGCGTTAAATGTGAAGTAGTTGTATTTTAATAGTACTTGCAATAAGTTGGTAAGTTCTTTGATTTGTGCTTCTGTTAGATTCTTATATTTAAACAAATTATCTTCAAAGATCTTCAGGGTTGCATCTACAGGTACGTTAGTATATAAGCTTACGATATCAAAGGAGAGTAACCTGGTCGTCGGGGTACATTTTTTGTTTTTCATTTTGTCAACAAGGTCCACAGAATTTTTAACTGCAAAGTTCTGTTCATAGACAAAGGCTTCTTTAATTTTTTGGTGGAGGCGTTTAGCTATGTGGTGTGCGCTACCTATACTATTGACTATAGGTCGAATTGGGTGATCTTGTTTATGGACTTTAAATTGGCTCTTCAGCACCGGCGGTTTGGGATTCATGTTGATTAACTACTTTTTTTGAAACTTATTGAATAACGAGTTTGTATTGGCCAAACACTGCCGAATTTCTTTTTGTGCATCGGTGGTGGGATCATGGGGCGTTTCGACTATATTCTCCTCAGTTTTCTTTACATATGCGATAATAATTGTGTTACTTTTATCTGCCTTAGTAATTAAAGCTTCATTATCTTTTAATTTATAATTGATATTCACTACTATTCTTCTTTCTTTATTGTAACTATTGGCCTGTACTTTCATTTCTTTTTCTATTATATTGTTACAATCGTGCGCTATTCTAACTTGTTACTAGTCTAACTTAAGTACAGCTGCAGATCCATTTTCATGTTCAGGTGTATCTATATCTATAAAACGAAAACCGGAAATATTTGTTGTATAAAAACTCTGAATCTACAGAGCAGAATTCGATGTGGTTTTCACCATTTTAAAGCTTAGAACCTTAATTCACTTGTGTGGAATGTCTTATGTTTCAACGTTAAATAATGTAGGAGCTTTAAATGAAATTATGAACATATGGAGAGAAATTCCACAGGAGGAATCAGTAGATGCCACATACTCTGCACTAAACACACAACACAATGTCTCTGACCATAGCTTTTAATGAAAGCAATAAGATAACTTATAGTAATAATTATTCTGCACACTAAACAAAACTAAGTATTCTTTCTTTTAATTCGATATATTCAACTTTTAAAAGCCATAGATAGCCGAAGCTTGAAGTATTCGTTCCTTTAATTCGGGATATCAATTTTTAAACGACATAGATAACAGTAAAAACAACAGATTTTCTTTAAGCACGATCTCTGGACAATATCTCTGGCCTTCAGCATTAGTCTTCTGTTTACGATAATATTATTCCGGATTCGCTTTTGATATTTTATCTGCAGAGTTAAAGGATCTGGCATTTCGAGCGAAAAGTATATCCATTCACTTCGCAATTGAATCAAATGTGAGTTTTTAACATAATCTAGGGTTGTTCAGTAATGTAGTAATGAAATTTCTTAACCAAACTATTGAAGCTTGATATATTACATGAATCTTTTCGCATGAATGAAATTAGTATACGTGCAAATAAATGTCGGCCCACCAGTTTCTTGGTAGGGGGCGGGTGAATGAATGTAAGTTTGCTTTAATTCCGAAAGTTGGTGCGAATTTTAAGAAACTTTGTATAAATGTTTTGCGGGAATAAAAATAGGGTATGGTTAAATCTACGCCAACTATACCGAGCAACGCCGGGAACTCCGCTAGTACAAAATAAAATGCAGTAACTGCCAAAAATACTACATAGGACAAACAGGTAGACAAGTTAAAGTAAGGTACAAAGAACACCTGGTTAAAAAGAAATGTAATAATATAAATAAATCCACCTTTGCCGAACATTTACAATCAGAGAATCATTTCCCTAATAAATTGGAAGACACGATAATCTTACATAGAGAAAACAAGGGCCGTAAATTGGACCTAAAAGAAGAACTTGAAATTTGCAAACATTTAATACATAAAGATAGTAATCTACTTAATGATCAGATCCACCTTGCCAACAGGCAATTTTTTGAGAGCTTCTCACCCATACTCATAACCCAATAATATGACACGTTTGACAACTATTGTTCTCCTCAAAATTCTATTGTAGTGCATGTCAAATATTTGTATAACTAGACGCTGTTCAGTTTTGATATCATCTGTTGCATCCATACGTGGATCACAGGTGGCGCCGTCTGCCATTAAACTGGATACCGCCACAACGTACAAGCTAGTCGGCAGTAAGCTGCCGCCCAGGTTAGATGTGATACACGTTGGCTGCCAGATGGATAGCTATAAAATATATTTTAATGTGAGACTTAAGTACAAAATGTACTATTTTATTGAGAAGAGTTTATTTAGATTTATGTAATACTTTTTAACAAGTGAGTATACACAATCTTTCATGCATGTAACTCCATGCTTAACATCAGATGCATTAATAATGTACAATATCCACAGGTTCTGAAGAAGACTCCCTTAAGGCAGGTCGAAACCGGTAAACAATAAATTCAATTAATATTGCAACAGGTTGGCTGTGATTCATTTTACAATTGAAGAAATACCATTGCTGTTGACGCTGCCATGCTCAAGATTTTAATACATGTGTCTTAATATTATCTACACCAGCCCTTTAGCGTCTTTTTTAAACTTGAGTTACTTCATAATTTCCAGAGAATTTATTTCAAATTTTGTATTTTCCTCATTTATACTTATAGGGAGACTCTCTCATCATAGGATTATAGTCTCTAGTGGTTTCATTAAACCAGTCACTCAATATCTCTGCCATTTTGAAATCCCCAGTGACTTCAATTCCTTTTACCTACAATTGTCTGGATACCTTTTCTTTCCCTCAGTTTTCTAACATAACCATAGAAATTTCTAGATGCATCATTCAGTGGTCCCCTGCACCAATAATATTCTTCATAAACCCATCCTTTGCTCTTCTCTTTTTGCTCTTATCAATTGCTTTTTTTAGTCCTTTTAAGTGATGCCTACTGCCGTTCTGTCTTTAATATTCTAACCTCCGTGTTGTAATATGTAGGTTCTGTACTTCATTGTTTTCTGCTTTGGGATAAACATTTCCTCGCCATTTTTTATTATCTCCTTAAATTCTTCCCTCTTCGCCTCCTCCGTACTTGTGCCATCCTCCCATTTGTTAAACCTTTCCCTAATATATATCTCTTCAGTTCAAAAGCATGTGCCTTTTTATAATTATACCTTTTTCCCCCTTCTATTTTGGTCACTGACTTATTGAATTCCCTAATATCCTTAATTACTGAATTGCCATCACTTATTCCTTCAGTTAGCTGACACGCCACAAGGTTTTCACTCGGCTTTATTAGGAAGATATCCAACATGTTTGGTCCCCTTGTATTTTGTTCTACCACTTGTGTAAAACCTCCTTCCCTTACTAAGTCATTTTAAAATCTCTGTTCCCTTGTGTTATTTATCTTATTTCATACCCAGCTAACACCTGGTAAATTTTAAACCCCTCTGATAATGACCATTCTACGTTCACCTCTGAACTGTGATTCTGAATGTAGTTATGAAGTCTTTGTGGGTTCTCCACCGTATGGTGTTGAAGAAAAACAACAACGAGCTTTCAGTGGCTGGCTCTGCCGCCATCTTCAGGTCTGATGTTATGCAAGGAGTGCCAGAGCTGCACTGGCGATGTCCCGTCGGCTCCATCTTTCTTTCTTATCCCGTAGGGTAAGAAATTCTGACTTAGAAGTTCTTGCCTTTTAGGCATTGCCTTCTTTAACTTGCTGGCTTTTCCGGATCTAACTGTTTGCTTGTTCTGCTTTTCTTTCCTGTTGAGCCTTTTTTTATTATTAATTTTTTTCGGGACTACGCACGCCCTTTATAAGGCCTGGCCTCGCCCTTCCACTCGCTCCATCCCGCGGCTCCTTTATTGCGCTCGTCGTTTGACTGGCGGAGCGAATGTCAAAGCCAATCACGGTGAGCCGGAAACTACATTTCTCGGCAGTGCCTTGCTTCCCCTCCGATTGTAACGTAGATATTTCAGAAGGAACAGAGCCGGTTTCCGCGCGTCACTAAGCCAAAGCCCCATGTTCCTATTAACCGTGTTATTATCCAGCTGTATTTCTAACACTTCTTTGATAACTGACTCCCAGTAGTAAGAGCACTTGGCTGACACCTTCACATTAGCTAAATCCATTTTGTGACCGTTTTCAATCACATGCTGGACGACAGCAGATTTCTCCATCTAGAACAGTGATGGGGAAAGTACGGCCCGCGGGCCAAGTCCGGCCCTTCGGGCTAGTCAATCCGGCCCGCGACATGGTTTCGAATAATTACACATAGGACAAAATGTATTTTCAGCGTAGCTAGAATAGAATGTTTCCTTCTTATTGCGTTTTCAGTACGGTATTATCGCGTCTAATATTAACTGAGTTTGCGTAGTGCCGTAGTAGATGTCTGTAGATCAGTAGCATGGCGATGTGGAGTACAATGCGCGTGTTGCTCGGCTAAATTCGGAACGACTCGGGCGCTACCATTGTCGTTTAGTCTGTTCTCAAGGTCAGTGCAGTTCGGACAGTCGCGTAGTCAGTGTTGCGGCTGTGTGTCTGGCTTGTGTTTCTATAGTTTTCCTTTGTTGCTAGTGTTTTTTGACATTTTTGATCGTTACAATGGCATATAAAAAGCGTAAAGTTGATTCAGAATGTCGTGTTTTTAAATCTGAGTGGACTTGGAAATACTTTTTCACGCCTATTAAGGATAAACCTGTGTGCCTCATTTGCAATGAAGCTGTAGCCGTATTCAAGGAGTTCAACCTCTCACGTCACTTTATGACAAAACATAACAACGCCACTTATGAATCTATGACCGAAGAAGATCGGAAGCAAAAAGCAGGAGCTCTACGGAAAAAACTGTCAGGTCAGCAAAATATTTTTAAGAAACAAAGTGGTTCTCAAAAGCTAGCTACACATGCTAGTTACGTTGTAGCATACAATATTGCAAAAAGTAACAAAGCATTGTCTGACGGCGAATTTGTTAAAACTTGTATGCTCCAAGTATGTGACATTTTGTGTCCTGACAAAACAAAGGATTTTGAGACAGTAAGTTTGTCTCGAACAACAATTACTTCTAGAATTGAAGTAATTGATAAGCAGTTTGTCTCACAACTAGAGTCAAAGATAAGGGAGTTTAAATTCTGTTCTTTTGCGTTGGATGAAAGTACGGACATAACTGACACAGCTCAGTTACTGATATTTATAAGAGGTATTGATGACAACTTTTGTGTTACTGAAGAATTAGCTTGCATGCGTTCATTAAAGGGAACGACAAAAGGATCAGACATTTTTCAAGAATTTCAAGAAACTATCACGTCTTTGAAAGTACCTTTGATTAATATTTGTAACATTACAACTGATGGAGCACCGAATATGATAGGGACGAAATCTGGTTTTGTAGGCATGTTTAACGAATCATTTCCTGGGAACGAAGTTGTGTTTTTTCATTGTGTCATACATCAAGAAGCTCTGTGTAAATCTGCTCTAGACATGAAACATGTGCTTGATGCTGTTGTTAAGCTTGTTAATAGCATTCGTTCTCGAGCACTCAACCATAGACAATTTCGAGAGTTTCTTGACTCATTGCAGTCTGAATATTCTGATGTACTTTACTACACTAAAGTAAGGTGGCTCAGTGCAGGACGAGTTTTCGAACGAGTTTGGGCTCTAAAAGACGAAATAATATCTTTCATGGAAGAAAAAGGAATGGACGAGTGTGAACATTTGAAAGATATTTTATGGCTTTCGGACTTTGCATTTTTTACAGATCTTCTCAGTCACATCAATAAATTGAACCTTAAACTCCAGGGAAGAAATCAATTAATCCATGATAGTTGGAGTCATATCAAGGGTTTCAAAATGCAATTGAATCTATTCTCCAAACAACTAGTCAAGAAAGACTTTACTCATTTTCCAAGACTAAAGACTGTTGCAGTTAGGGAAGACAAACTTAGGAGCTATGAGAAAAGCTTGAAATGTCTTCATGAAGAATTTGAACGAAGATTTCAAGACTTCAAAGTTATCGAACATGACCTGGACATTTTTAGCATGCCATTTAATCTGGATTGTGAATCAGTCAAACCAGAATTGCAGCTCGAACTGATTGAGTTGCAATGTAATACTGAATTGAAGCAACTATTTCTCAACGTTTCTAAAATTGATTTCTACAAGGCTCTGTCAAAATCAAGTTTCCCAAACCTGAAATCTCACGCTCAGAAGATAATTGCGATGTTTGCATCTTCCTACCTGTGTGAACAGGTGTTTTCTACTATGAAGCTTCGCAGAAACAGCGTTAGAAACCGATTGACTGATCACCATTTAGCTTCACTACTGCGAATCAGCTCATCCCAGTTTCTACCAGATTATAAACAACTTTTAGAAGCTCAGTCACAGTTTCATCTGTCACATGCACCTTCCTACTCTCAATTTTTGTAACTTTTTTCCAAGTTTTTTTTACCATTGTTGCAAATAATATAAGTTGTGTTGATGTAAAAATCAAAAATAAAGTTTATCACTTACAAAAAAAAAAAAAAAAAAAAATAACAAAAAAAAAATTCCGGCCCGCCGAGATAATTTTTTATTTTATGTGGCCCTCCCCTTAAAAAGTTTGCGCATCACTGATCTAGAACAAGCAGATGTTGCGTTCACGCTCTGCCACACGAACGTCGATAGTCCGGATTGTCTGACCGATATAGGACTTGCCACATTGGCATGGTATGCCGTAAACACCAGGAGTCGTCAATCCCAAATTATCCTTCACTGGCCGGAGCCAGTCACGGATCTTGGCAGGAGGAGGGAATATGCTCTTAATTCCATGGCGAGCCAGTATCCTGCCTATTTTCGCAGTTACTTTTAAATCAGGAACACCGAAACCAACCCAGATCTATGTTTTGTCTCACGTGACGATCAAAGCCATCCTCTACCAACTACAAGACAAGTCCTACAAGCCTTTCCACATAGTCAATACATAGTCTTGGTAGAAGTTGGTCTAAAAATTCCCTTGATTAGATCCTTGCCTTTACCTACTTGGAACTTTGGGAAAGCAAAATGGGAAGAATTTGCCAGTAACCTGGACAAAAATCTAAGATGATACCTCCATTAGCATAAAATTACAATAGATTTGTCAGGGCAAACAGAGACAGCGGCTTTAGAAAAGTATATCCCGTGCTAGAACGAAACATGCGAAATGCTATATGATGATTTTCAACAGAACGGGGATATAGAAGCAGCCGACGAACTGCTGCAGAAACTGAACAATGCCCTATCTCAAATGGAATGTCACGGTGAAAACCTTGAATTTCAAGAAGTGGAGCCTCCTTAAAAAGCTAGGTGGAACCCCACACAACCCTCACGCAAAGCATCAGGTCACTCCAGACCAAACCGCAAGAAAATTTGCCAACATGTCTGGAGTGAACGCCGATAAAGATCATATTCGGAAAATGGAGGGGGGGAAAAAAAACCACAATTGTTCCATCTAAAAGTAATGTACTCTGCCCCTAAAAACCTCTCATCCCCTGTCACCGATATATTGGTGGCAAGAGCCATCAAAACAATGATGAATGGGTAGGTTCTAGGTTTTTGACGAAGTTCACCTGGAGTTCCTCACCCACTGTGGAAAACATACCAAAAAATGGGTGCGTAGACTTCCGCGGTCATTGTCGATGTTATCACGGTTGTCCAGGTTGAGCTGCGTCAATTCATCAAAACGTTAGGTTTCGATAAATTGACGCAGTTCGACCCGGACAACCATGATAACATACCACAAAATTGTTGCCTCGCTTCTGTACTAACAGACTACAGACAAGCGTCATCCCTGCGGAGTTCAAACGGGCAAAGATCGTAGCCATTCCGAAGTCTGAAAAAAGCGCTAATGTTCCAGAGAATTGTAGACCTACTACTTACAAGTTATTTTAAAGGATCATATACTATAGAATAAGTCCAATTATTTTTGAAAACCTCCCGGTTGAACAGGAAGGTTTTACACCTGCAAGAAACTGCGAAGATCAGGTCCTGGCCTTGACAACTCGAAAAGAAGCAGGATTCGAAAGACATTTGAAGACTGGTGCTGTATTTGTTGACCTTACTGTAGTCTACAGTACGGTGTGGCAAGAGGACGTGGTGTACAAAGTGCTCAACATTTTGAAGTGCGAAAAAAATCACTTGTCAGATCAATACCATGCTAGCTTACCGAACATTCCAGGTTGTCTCAGATAATAAGATAAGCAAACTAAGGAAAGTGAATAATGGTCTACCTCAAGGCTAGTTCATGTCCCACTTCTTTTTAATGTATATATTTCCAACATTCCTCAAGCAGAATTCAGACAATTCTCTTATGCTGACGGTCTGGCACTAGTACAACAATCCCATAATATTCAGCAAACTGAAAATAGTTTAACATTAGACAAGATCCTGTGCAACTATTTTAAGGAATGGCGTCTCGTACTCAGTTCCAGCAAGATGGAAACTAGTGTCTTCCATCTTAACAATCGGGCGGTGAATCTCTCGTTTGACCTCCTTGATGGCACTCCCCTCCGACACAACCCCTTCCCCAAGTATTTGAGAGTTGTAATGGATTGCATCTTGTGGTAACAATAAATATCTAAACCTTGCAGCAAAACTAAGAATCAGAAATAATATTCTACAGAAGTTAACTGGTACCTCCTGAGGAGCACCTCAGCACTGTGCCTTGTGTATTCTGCAGCCGAGTACTGCTCATCTGTCTGGATGAATAGCACCCACGTCAAAAAGATCGACAGTTTTGAACCAGATTATGTGTATAATTAGTGGATGTATCGAGATCACTCTTCTTTTCGTTCCTGCCTCTACAGCTTTTTTAGGTTCCACAGTCTTCGGCCACTCTATACTATTTGTACTAGAATAAGTAAGTTTTAAGAGGAAAATGGTACAATGAAAAAAGCAATTTCGTTTCAGGAATGGATTATAAACTGTCGGTGCAATAGATGAGTTTGTTGAAATATTACTCGAGTCCCACGATTAACTAAATTTTCAGCAGCAGTTTTATGTGTCTCTCAAAAGCCATTTACATATTTCAACACACCATTTTGTTGGACAAAATCAAAGCTCATGGCATCAGATGAATAACCTTAGATCAATTAAAATCACATCTTGATAATCAGAAGCAACAAACAATTCTCCACAAAACTCTGGAAGAAAATAAAAAGTTCAGTCAAATTAAAACTTACATTTAAAAATGTAATAACACAAGATTTGTTCTTGGACGGCGCTTTTTATCGTCTATTTTAATGATATGTCGCAGCTGGACAATAGTCTGCAAGCTGCTGATACTTCCATCACTATTTCAGATATTGCAATACACGTATAGTCAGTAGAACTCAAAATTCAGATGTTTTAATCAGTATTCCATTACTTCACTTCATTACCTTTTGCGTATTTTTTAAAGTAATATCTGAGTTATGAAGTACTAATGGGCCTTACGTACAGTACTGAAACAATTCTACCGGTAACAAGCCAAATTTACATTTCTCACAGCATCATGGAAGGTGAAAAGCGCAAATATATCAATAAAAACACCCTTATTATTTTACACAAGACATACATTCATTTATTTATCTTATAGCACATAATCAATAATACAAAGTGTGAAAAAGCTCAAGGAATATGCCTTAAGGATCATATCTAAACTTGAGAGAGATGTGAAAATTTACAAGCAGGAAAAATTAGACAAAAATAATTTACTTTAGATATGACACAGAAAACTATCTCACCAATGGAAAATTTATAGTATAATTTCTATTGTCAGTAATGCAAATTATGTTCCTTGTCCATTCTTTGTATGGGCCACATAGAATTGGTGCAGGAACATCACCTTGTCATTTTCAGACCTAGCACTCGGATGACATGCCATCTTACTTCTACATTGTAAGGCACCCTTTAGTTCACCAAAAGCACTCCCACTAGCCATCCCCAGTAGTAAAATATTCTATAGATCAATTGTTAAGTCGCTTATGCCGGACTTAGAAATTTCGAGAAGAGTAATTGTCAACTTGAAGGTATTTCCCTGTATTAATTTCCACAGTGAAAACTCATTAGAACCATTTTAAAGTGTATTACATCAGGAAAAATTTAGTTTGAGAGATAATTCAGTTTCTTCAAGTTTTGAAACAAGCGATAGGAAAGTAAAAATCTAAGATCTGAAATATCTTTGAATCGAGTAAAACTACAGCCGAACTTTTACCACCAGCTATATATAGTCAGCACTGTCCTGAGTAAAATTAAATAATTTGGAAAAGTTTAATTAGTGGTTTCAATTATGAGAAAAAAGTGAACTTTTTAACTAAAAGGAATATAGATTTGAAATTTATATCAGTAGATAGCCTAAATTCAGATGATTACTAATATATAATGGTTTTGGTAAAACGTTTAAGAATTTGTGAGATAATTAAAACTCTAAAGATAGATCGTCGCTAAATGTTGTTGGAGTTCGAGAAAGTCTGCCAAGTTGGCCACATGATAGACTTCAATTTTAAGCCTATAGAAACATTTTTGAATGTTAAATTAAATTAAAATAGATAGAACATGATGATCATAGGAAGCCCTTGTAAAAATTGCAAGTTAAACTATTTTGTACTTTAGGAGATATTAATTAAAGAGAAAAGTTACTGACGTCATAGGCCAAGGCAAGCTTATAAAAGGCCACGCAGCCACCATGATATGTCTCATTCTTTCACCGGAAAGTGATCGCACAACTGAAGAATATAAGTATTGTGTTACCCTGAAACTGTTTAAAGTGACTTTATTTCAATTACCTTTCGCATTTGGGGTTTAATACAAATGTGTGGTGGCAGATTTCTTAAATATTTTAGGCACCAGAAGGCTACACAGGTCATGAACTTAGCTGTTCACAGTTCAGGTTCAAGTGTTGCCCAACCCCCGTGCATCCTTTGTGCTGACAACATCCTCATCCTGAAAATGTCAGGTTTTTCTCCTGGTCATTGGAGTATTCGTGTCTTTTAAAAGTTGGGCTTATAGTTTATACTCGCTTATAGCTTTATACAGTACGAATATAGTAACTAAATTAATAATATGCTGTCTGCAGACCACAGTTTGAGAAACACTAGAATAGAGATGATATTCGTGCAAAATTACATCTTGAACCCCTGACTGGTTTTGTGAACAATAACCAAGCAGAAGAAAAAATATTCCTTACGCTACGTGCAACTTCTTATCACACCACAACTGAGAATCACGAGACAGACTTCTCCATTGTTTGCACACATTTTGCGTTATTTTGATCAGTTCCTGGAATTGCAAATGAGACAAGAACTGTCACAATGTTTTAGCACAGGCTGCTGTGAACTCTGAAATAAAATAATTAGCTACCTCATAAAAAAATGAATGTATCAATATATACGTACAGTAGCAGAAAATTCTTCAGTGTTGTGGAGGGGGGGGGGGGGGACGGGGAATCATTTGTCAATTTTAGAAATATATTTTTATTCACTATAAAAATATTCAGAACACTTTATATACAAACAGGGGCAGATCCAAGGGGGGGGGGGGGGGCTAGGGGTTCAAGCTCTACGGATTTGAGGCCCTAAGAGGCTATAAATACCACCTTTTTCCCCCGACTCAAGCCCTCCCCCCAAAACCAAAATCGACTGAACGCAAGCCCTCTGAACCAAAATTCACTCAAGCCAAGCCCCCCCCCCCAAACCAAAGTCCGCTCAAGTCCCCCCCCCCCAAAACAAAATCCTGGATCCGCCCCTGTATACAAATATTTCTTGGATTGTACAAACAGAGGTAGTATTACTTACTTTCCCTCTAGTTTTGTTTTGTTTATAATAATTGGCAATTCGATAATAAAATACTCAGTAATACCAACAAGAACCAATATGTCCATGATAACAAATTTTTATAATACAATAGTTCTGCAGAAAATATTACCAAAGGCAGCAATCCTAATGTGTGTCACTACTTGACTTACATTAATTTTGAATCAATTAAACTTTACACCTGCATCACTTTACAAAGTCGCTGCCATCTGGTAGGATGATATTGGGCAGAATATTTGACATCATTGTCTGCAGGAAACTGTTAATGAATTTTAGTAACAATGAATTTAAGTACAATCGTGGACAGATATCCTGCAGCTTGCCATACAGCCTGTTGATGAGGTCGTGCAATCAAACTACACTTTCCATCTCCTGAAACATAATGGTGACTGGATAGAGAAAAGGCATATGTCATCAATATAACTGAGATAACACAGAACACATATCATTGATACATAGTGACCAAACAAATTCCTCTATATGTGCTAATGATACAGAGAAAAAGGAAATGGCTTTTAGACAATACAAATAACAAAGGTTTGGGAAAATGAATCGTCATTCATCAAAGTTGAAGGCTGCGACAAAAAACTGAGACATATGGTTTGGGAGGTTTGCACATACCGAAGTTTGAAACTTAAGCGTGTGCACACCTCCAGAACCATATGGCCATATCACACGAGTAAGGCGTAAAACCGAAATATTGCAAATATGTTTCTGTTCGTCACATTTTTTCACTCATCGCAGCCTTCAACTTTGGTGAGTGATGATTCAATAGCTGTGTCCAGGCGATACGCAGAACATCCCCCCCTTCTGCGTTAAACACTTAGCTGACCAGGGGACAGTGACACAGCTCTGGCTCTTATTCTGGGTGTCTGTTTTTGTGGCTTTAGGGAGTGTCGACAGTGAGGTCATTAGTGCCCTACTGGGTGTCTACCTACTGCCCAAGTTCCTTGTCACTGCCTCGCAGCTACGAACAAAATGCAGCTGTTTCTTGGGAATAGATGAAATGATTGAATTTTGATCATTTCAGTATTAAATGAACTTGTTTTTGAAATGATGGATGAGGAGAGAAGTTTGTGGAAGAGTCTTACAGAAAGAAGAGAGCATGGTGGTCTTATTTTTGACATGCAAGACTGGTTAACTTGTTAAGGGAGATAGTAGAAGATAAGAAGTACAGAGAAAGACACAGCCAACCCCCTCCCCACCCCCTATCCCCCAAAAAAGGACGATTTGAAAACAGCTTAATGGAAAGGAAGGCGATGTTGGCGCTGATAATGTAGGAGATCCTGTTTTGAGGATTTTATAGAGCTATGACTGACTTGAAAACAAATAAGGCAGTTCTTTAAGAATTATTGAAATCCCTAGGATCAGAGGGAATCCAGAGGCTACTCAACCTAATATCAAAAAGTTATAAAACAGGAGAAATTTCAACTGATTTTAATAAAAGTATTATCTTAACACTTCCAAAGAAAGTACAAAGCTAGCATTGACTAAATTTGAAAAATAGGTTAACACTTTACCTTAGTATCTATTTTATTAAAAAAAACTTATTACTTTAAAAAAGTAAAACATTAAAATTATTTTGCATTATAAAAAACGAATTTAAATTTACCGCGAAAACGCTCAAGACTGTCATGGCGTCTTGAATGACGTCACACCACCCGAACCAAAACAAAGCAGTCATGTACGTATATGACAGGTGTCAAGTGTTCTTTAATTAAAAATGAATTCTTCATTTTATAAGTACTGTGTAGTTCCCCAGTGTAAAAGCACAACAACAAAAAAGCCAAACAATTTATTTATATATGTTCCAAACAATGAACAGATACAGGAAAAGTGGTTAAAACATGCATGGAGGGAAGATGCTCATAGTTTATCTGCAGATTCAAGAATCTATTTTTGTGAAGATCATTTTGATGTAAGTATTTATGCACAATATATTTCTAAATATAAAGCAGAACTGATGAATTTTGCAGAACCACTACTTTTAAAGTACTGACAAAATAATAAGGTACGAGTTGAGGTTGATTTGGTTTTATGATTTATAATCTTTGTTTAGTTTTATGTCCGATATAGTAAACACACTCTGGCAGCACTATCATTACCGTGGTGCCAAAATCTGAATGCAGATTCTTATGCAGCTTGATGAAACAAATTTATACTTAAAAAAAGCAAGTTTTGGTAATCCTGTGTTCCACGACGTCAATGAAGTCGCGCTACGATGGCACGCTTTACGCCTTTTTTTCTATGTCATGCACGTTACTTAATAATATTTCTAAGCATCCGCGATTAAATTAACTGTCAGAACAAAAAACAATGAAATAAAATTATGTATTGCGTTTTAAATCGGCATATCAATCATTAAATGCTTTTATTTATGTATTATTCTTTTGATATAAAGAAGTATTCCTTAAATTTTTTGTCCACAGATATGTAAGATAAAAACTTCAATTTTCGAGCATCAATGTTAGCGAAAGTTTTGATTATATCAATATTTAGCATGGGTCAGAACTACAATTAGAATGTGATGCTACAGCAGAGAGCATGGATAACTTAGTCTTTTTTCAAAATAATTTGAACTGTGTCCTATTATGGAAATTATTAAATCATTTGAAAGAAAATAGTTGCACACTGATCGTGATCTGTGCAACCTACACTACAATAAAAGAAATATTACGTGGCATAATGTAAGTTTATAAGATTTATTTTAATTTCCTTCGCCTTCACTGAGCAATATTACTGAGGCTATTATTTCAGCAACATGTAACTAGGTCAACCACTGCTTTACTGAACTGCTTCCTGATCAATTATTCCTTTGGTAAAGTGAAACTCCCCAAAATGGTTCTCAGACTTTATTAGGATGAGATTCATGTTATGTCCTCACGTGCTATGTCCTACCACTTGTATAAATGCACTTTTCCTCACTAAAATATTTAAAAATCATTCCTCTTGTGCTATTGATACTCTTATTTCAGTAGCAACATAGTAAATTCAAATCTCCACCATGGGTGACCATTCTACGCACTTCTATAAATTTCATTCCTATGATTTCATCTCGGTTACTATTTCTTGCGCACACTAATTGACAAAGATTTTTAATCTTTTTCATTTCTCCTCTATAATCTGCTCCCAGTAACTGCAGACTATGATCAATGAATACCAGTGTATTGTAATAGTTTACTAGCCAACGAGAACACTCATCCACCAGTTAAGCATTCTATGACTGCAGTAATCTTGATAACCTTTACGGAACACCTCAATGTATAATCTTTGGATGCCAGTTGAAATGAAATCAGATTTAAGCCAACGTGCTGAAGGCATTAACCATCTGATGCTACACACATCAAATGGAAGGAAGAAAAATTAATTTAATTGAGTATTCCGCCGAGGCCTTGACGTGCAAATATTCTATGCAATCTCTTCAGAACTGTCATTTGAACGACTTCCGGATGAAAACTATCAGAAAGTAAAAAGAGAATGGACTTTTTGGATACCTTAGCTGTTGGTGAAGTGAGAAAATTATGATAGGAAGTTTACGTATTTAGATGGGACAGCACAAAGCTCCGAGTCGTTATGTAGGATAGCTCGTTCGATTGTAGACAATTTGTTCCTGGTCGCAGTAGGCCACACTGATGTGCTGTAGACAGTTAGCCAACTTGGATGATAAAGTACCAGCCCACACGACGTTGGCTACTAAATCGTTACAGAGCTCAATATTGCTCTTGCTCAGGTGAGAGAAAATCGACTTGGCCCAGCCTCCTACCACGGAAAAAATTCTTGAAAAACTCCATAATGCACTTGTCCAGAAATAGGGATTACCTACTTTTCAAGCTGAGGCCACAGTTAAATGGTAAATCAACTACATTTAAATTAAATATTTAAATACGTTCCGGTGACTTCAAGTGATATGGAACAATTTTCAGCTCTCAAGTTAATGTAGACGAATAAGCGACTCAGTATTACATTAAACAAAAATGATATTGTGAATCACAATGAGTTTCCGTTATGGTCCTGGAGAGAAATGTCTTTTATCATGAATAACAAATTACGCCAAGCAATCGGCTACATTTTTACTATCTATACTTGATACACGGTAAGACCTCCCGAGGCTTAAAAGTGATGGTTTTTGAATTTGATGGAAATGGGCTGTTTACAAATTATTTCCACCGTTTAAAAATAATGCCGTAACAACGAAGTATATTACCCTTTCTGTACCTAGAATATTAAAGCAACAATTATTTGAAATTTTATATGGTGTATGTTTTTCTCTATGCAAGTGATTTAAATTACTATCAAAATACAGGGAGATTGTTTTACAGTGCAGAGATCAAACAAGGCCGATGTATGGTGAAACACGCTAATAGTTTTTCCAGTGGTCTTCTGTACACGAGAAATCTACTGTTAAAAACCACGCAACTCTATACGCTCGATGTATGGTTTAGCGAAGGCACTCACAAAGCAGTGTGATTTAAGACGTAGGCCTAATATCAGTATGCAAAGAGAACTGTTTGATTGTCACTTGTGATTTTTTTTCCATAATGCTTTTATTCTTTATTATTTGCCATTTGTAGCATTAGTTTCATGTTTACAAAATTAGTAATAATATTAATTTGTTTCCTATCTTCCTTTGGAATTTCCAAATGATAAGATTCATTAAGCATTTGAAACAAATTGCTTCAACACCACGAAGATTGGAACAACACAGATTCTATGACAGCCATTGAAGTGTGGAATCTTATTTCAATTATATCCTTTTTTTTTCCCCTTGTTTTTTCTCCTTTAACTGTGGTGTTTATATAGGGTAGACACATTGTGCTTGTAGCCGCCAAGTGTTCAAAGAACTTGACCATCAAGTAGGAGAGTTGGACTTCGTAACTGCGTCCAAAGAGGATATTGCGTCTGTATAAATAGGTTGTACCGACTTAAGTTAACAGTCGCGATAATGTTATGTTGAGACGCGTTTAAATATATTTACTGGCAAATGACCGGCTAGATAAGACTGCACTAACACCTCTTTCGTTCCTCTAAACGTGTCTTGCGCCCCCCCCCCCCCCACCCCCCACTTGAGCGACTGAAAAACCTGATGTTCGGGTGACACAAACATTGAAATAAGTGGTGTTAAATAAGGGCTACAGTACCTCATACAATGCCTGGCCAGCGACGTCAGCTTGCCAGGAGGCGGAAACCCCTCCTGCGACCGCAGCTCGGCCGGGGCCCGACGGATGACCGAAGACTCCAGCTAGCCAGACGGCGGCAACCTGATCTGCGAATGCAGCTAGCCAGATGGTGGAAGCCTGGCCTGCGACCGCAGCTGGGTCGGGGTCTGCCGGTTGGTTGTTTGCGGCATCTGAACGGTGTGCTGCAGATTGGCCTGCGGCTACAGATGGGCCCGGGCCTGCCGGTTGGTAGTTTGCGGCATCTGGACGGCGTGCTTCAGATCGGCCTGCGACTACAGCTGGGTCGGGGCCTGCCGGTTGGTTGTTTGCGGCATCTGGACGGCGTGCTTCAGATCGGCCTGCGACTACAGATGGGCCCGGGCCTGCCGGTTGGTTGATTGCGGCATCTGGACGGCGTGCTTCAGATCGGCCTGCGGCTACAGATGGGCCCCGGCCTGCTGGTTGGTTGTTTGCGGCATCTGGACGGCGTGCTTCAGATCGGCCTGCGGCTACAGATGGGCCCCGGCCTGCCGGTTGGTAGTTTGCGGCATCTGGACGGCGTGCTTCAGATCGGCCTGCGGCTACAGATGGGCCCGGGCCTGCCGGTTGGTAGTTTGCGGCATCTGGACGGCGTGCTTCAGATCGGCCTGCGGCTACAGATGGGCCGGTGGTGGGCTGCAACAAGACACCAAAAGTATTACACAGGAAACAAACATTTCTTCAAACTTCACTTCAGTCTTGAAAAATATGTGAAATGTACTTGCATAAGACACATTCAGAAAATATTGCCAGACCAATTTGAAAATATTTGAATTTCATTGAATCATTGGGGGGAAAAAAGTACAGGACAATTGACAGTGTAACAAATCAGTCACGCGCTGATTAAATATTTCTGTTAAAGGATTACAGTCTCCAATTCAAAAAGTGCTTGCGTTCAATTCACTAAAAATACCAACCACAAATTCAAATAACAAAGCATAGTATTTTAATACGTACAGTCAAATGATAAAAATGGAAAAAAATTGATTTCAAACTGAAAAAAAAAGGACCCCGAAAAGCTAATGTTTGAGAGGGGCTGGATTTTGTAGCGTAGTTCAATGAATGTAGATGTAATTCTCTCAGGTAGCCAGCTAAATGATTCCGTTGGCGACAGGCAATGATTTGGCAGTCATACCCCCTGCCCCACTGTCAAGTGACCACTGCCAGCGTAGAAGTTGTTTCTTTTGTATCTCCACATTTCAGAAAAATGTGGGAACAATGAAGTGCTTCACACCAAAATTATCCCTACACAGTCCTTCACAGCAGGAGACAAGAACTACAAGTACGGCACCTTGTTTCCAGATTATTCTCTCTTCAGTCATTGCGAGTCACAGTTGCCCTCGAGCGAAGTCTAATAGACTCGCACATCCCATCCTCTCCCAGAGGCTAAATCACCATCACCTGTTCTCTCTCGTTCTCGATACTATTCATCAGTCCTTTGTGATACAGATCCCATACAACACAATAACACTTTACATGAAAATGTCATTTCTATGGTATTTGGTTTCCTACATGGATCAAAAAATTTAAAAATTCGTCCCCTGAATCATAGTGTAATATTACTTTCACCAGAACATGATTCATCTGTTTTGTACAGATGTACAGAAATACTTCCTATTGTTTAATTAGTGTTTATAATTGCAATCTTCACATGTATACCCTTCAGGGGCATATACCGAGATACACGAAACGTATACGTGTAAACATGCCGAGCGTGGACATCATTTAATCTCACCTACAAGATTACTTTTTAAATTTATGAACCTCTAACGTCTCTGATCCACGACGGAATCCTGATGTATGGCTCAGACGCTTTAAATACTACGTACAAATTTTATCATTTTTAAATAACTGGTTTAGTGAGATTATTATGGACAATGAACCAGAAACACTTTTGCAGTGGGTCATCTTCAGTGGACAGAGTGTGGTAGGTGGGCAGCTGTCACAATCTTCCCACTGATGATGCCACTCCCTGAAAGGGCGAAACGCATCTGTGAAACACATTAATAAAACAGTTGATGAAAATTCTACTCCACTGTTCTGCCGGATCGGTTCATCCATATGCGACATTTCGATAACAGCCTCTGTTGTCATCATTAGGCGATAAGGTCAAAGTTGACACTGCGACAGCAAGTCACCGACAATCACGGGCACGCATCCTGCCATATCCCTAACTAGCTTTACTGAAAGGTCCCCGTACACTGTACTAGTCAGTCCACTACGTACCATCACCGATTCTGCCAGAAGCAGCCATAGACTCAGCATTCATCACCGCCTCCTAACAGATACTAAAAGCTTACTTGATCCACTACTCTCCTGCTTGACTGCCCGATTCTTTTTGAACTTGACGCATTAGCCAAATAGTCACCCACTTCAGATAGGGATCACCGTATCGCGCGCCTGGTTATAATTATAAATAACTCAGTTCTTACGCTTTCAACAGATTTACATTTATTGCTCACAACTCATATTCCTCTAGGAACTACATCGGACTTCTAGTATTCAAAGAATGCAAGGTTCTTCAGCAGTGAAATGGTTTCAAAGCAACCGTTCGGTCTTTACGTCGCTAACCTCTAGCTATCTCTTGATTTACTTATTGCCATGACAACTTACATTTCCTTGCTATAGGAGTAAATATATCGATTTTTTTGTTTAATTTCATGGCACAAAAATATGGTTTTCTTATGAAATGTTTCTGTTCTGTCACAACCGTGCCTAGCCATGCAGTCAATCACCAATGGAGTATACATTAAAGTTAGCCAATCAGTATAGCACACCGCTATACTATGTTCAGATACGAAAGGCGGGTCAAGGCCACTCCGCTGCCGCAGCCCCTACAGGTGAAGGGGAAACAGCTGCCACGCATGGGCAAAACATCATCATAACTGATTCCAGTTTTCAAGAAAGGAGATCGCAGAGATCCTAGGAATTATCGGCCCATATCTCTAACATCTGTTTGCAGTAGAATTCTGGAGAATGTCATATGCTCTAACGTTATGAAGTTTCTAGATGAAAACGAGTTGCTTACAGCAAACCAACACGAATTTCGGAAGAATCAATCGTGTGAAACGCAACTGGCTATTTTTCGCATGACGTAATGAAAGTTATTGATGCTATTTTCTTGGATTTTCAGAGAGCTTTTGACTTTGTACCACACAACTGACTTTTAGCGAAGATTTGAGCATTTGGTACATCTGATCAGATTTGCGAATGGATTTGCAATTTTCTAACTGGTCGGCCACAGTATGTCGTCTTTGACGAGAAGCCTCTTCTAAGCTAGATGTTACTTCAGGCGTTCCTCAAGGAAGTGTAATATTACCACTTTTCTTAATTTTTATAAACGATCTCGGTGACAACGTTAATTGCAGGATGCGATTTTTTGCTGATGATGCACTTATTCATAGGTAAGTGAGGTGCTCGGACAATTGATTAGAAGTTCAGCGCGATCTGGATGTTATTTCGGAAAAGTGCAAGGAAAATGCAAATAACTAATAAAAAGACCCCGCTTGCTCACGAGTACAAGATTAACAATTCAATTGTTGACACGGTGGATTCCCTGATGTATATAGGCATAATAGTATAAAGCAACATGAAATGGGACTTGCACATAACTTCCGTCGTAGGCAAAGCTAATTCTAAACTGCATTTTATAGGTCATATTTTGAGAAGTTGTAATGCTCAAACAAAGGAAATAGCGTACAAAACACTAGTGCGTTCGAATTTGGAATACTGTTGTGGAATTTGAGATCTGTACTGCAAGGAATTGATTGACATGTTAGAGAAAGTACAGAGGAGAGCTGCTCGATTCGTGACTGCTAGTTACAGTCCTTACGTGTCACAGAGCTGATACATGGGTTGAACTGGGATTGTTTTTGTTTGAATTTGTTGGAGAATATGCGAAAATCTTTAATTTACGAGTGCAACGAAATACTACTTCTGTCAACCTATTTAGGTCGCAATGACAGGAGGGATAAGACTCGAGAAATAAGATGCCGTACTGATACATTTATGTATTCTTTTTTTCCTCGTTCTGTTCGGGATAGGAATGCACTGAATTAGGATTGGTGCTTAGCACCCTCTGCCACCCACAGTATTTGTAATTTGCAGAGTATAGATGTAGATGTAGAACTTCTTTGGTATCACATATAAAAAAATTTGTTTTATCGAAGGTGTAGAAGCAATTTAATAGCAAAAATATTTAATTAAATTGCAACAGAGTGCACGCTCTGGTGGCAATTTATCCACACACACATCTTCCACCTTTCCTGCACCCACGTATGTATGTCCTCTGCAAATTTTTACTTTTAATTCATTTAACATTTTTGATAAATTATTGATTTCTCTTGGTAACTTATTCCAATCCCCGACACCCTTACCCATAAAAGAAAATCTTCCTACTCCCTTGTGCTTGAAACTGAAGTCCCAGCATTTCCTACCCTTTCCGTTTTCTACCATTTAAAAATTCTTCTATCCAGCAAATCACTTTCTCATCCACTCCATAGTTTTTACCTTATTTACTATCATTTTATGTCTCACTTTATAAAAAGCGTTTGAAAGATTTGGTGCTACACTATCACTCTGGACTCCCTTGCCCATTTCATTCGAAATATCTTTCATATATCCCACCAACTGAGATTCGCATGAATACCCTCGCCTGTAGCCATGTTGCCTATTTGAAAACAACTTACGCCTCTCACGTATATTTCTGATGTGGTCGCATATCAATCGCTCCATTACTTTGCCTACCACATATGTCAAACTGATTGGCCTATAATTTTTGACTCCATTTCTCACCTTTCCTTTATGTACTGGTATTACTGTCACACTTTCCCAGCCCTGTGGCAAGCAGCAAGTATCCCGATTCAATTGAAATAATATTTCAAGATAAGGTACATTGTCACATTCGGCTATCTTTAAGACATCAGTAGTTACATTATCACGTTTTGAGGACAATTTAATAAAGCTCTTAATGAGTTGAAAGCTAATAGGGCAGTTGGAATATGAGATCCCTGCAGAAATTCTTAAATCCCTTGGAGAAGCAATCAAAAGATTATTCAAGTCGATATCAAAAACTTATGAAACACAAGAAATTCTGATTTTAATGAAAATATATTCTTTACAGTTCCAAAGAAACCACAAGCCTACAAATGTGAGAATTATCACACTTTTAGTCTAACACCACATGCTCCAAAATAACTAACCAAGATAATATACAAAAGAATGTAAAGGGTAATAGAAGAAATAGTAGGTGAATACCAGTTTGGGTTTAGGAAAACCGTGGTACAAGCGAAGCAATTTTGGCATTAAGATTAATCCTTGAAAGGGACCCAAGAAAAACAAAGATGCCTTTATGGCATTTGTAGATTTACAAAAAGATTATGATAAAGTGAAATGGGACAAGTACTCAAGTTCAAAATACTGAGATAGACGAATACTTTATAAACTATATAAGAATCAAGTGGCTATAATAGAAGTACAGAATCATGAGAGAATGCATCAGTTAAAAAGGGTGTCAAACAAGGTTGTAGTCAATCTCCATTAATATTCAACTTGTATGTAGAAGAAGCAATAAAGGAAGTAAAAGAAAAATTTTCATATAGAATAAGTGTTCAAGGAGAAAAAATCAATATGCTAAGATATGCTGATGACATTGTCTTGTAAGCAGAACAGGCTGAGGATATTGAGAAGTTACTGAATGGCATGAACAAAATCCTTAGGAGGATTGTAGACTGAACATAAAGCAAGACAAAATGTAGCAGAAATGATACCGATCACAGTAGATTAAACATAAAAATAGGTTCCGATGGAATATGAGAAGTGAATTCAGCTAATTGGGGAGCAAAATTAGAACCGAAACTGAAAGTTTTGAAACGTGGCGCTACAGAAGAATGCTGAAAATTAAGTCGACAGACAACGTACGAAGCGAACGAGTCTTAGAAATGATGGGTGTGGAAAGAAGTTTGTGGAAGAAGCTGCAAGGAAGATGAGTCAGGCTGTAGGTCATAATTTCTATCCCCCCCCCCTTTTCCTACAACCTTCCATTTCACCTGTCAAAAAACTGAAATCACTCAAGTGACTCACAAAAACATGAAGTACAAGTGACACAAACATTGAAAACGTGGTGCCAATTTAGGGCTACAGTACCTTTGGCTCAGCTGGGCCATCGGGAGCAGCTTCATCTAGGACAGCAACTTGGGCACCGACGGGTATTTGGCCGATGGTTTCATCCAGCTGGGCGGCGACAGCCAGTCCGACAGCCAAACGTTTGTCAGCGGTCGAAGTTATCAGGGCTCCGGCATCCCCACAGTCAACTGCAGCTTCCCCAGCGGCGGCAAACAGTTGTCCGCCAACCGCACCGTCGAACGTGGCAGCTTCGCCGGCAACCTTATTTACCTGTAGCTCTGAGGCACGTGCGCCCGCGAATGCTTTGCCGGCGGCTTCAACATTGAGGTTGGCAGCAGCCTGTACAACTGCAGCAACCCGTAGAGCTGCAGCAGCCTTATCCACAACGGCCTAGCAACAAGACACCGAAAGTATTACACAGGAAACATGCATTTCTGTAACCTTCACTTCAGTCTTGTAAAATCTGTGAAATGTACTTGCGTAAGTCTTTTGTATCTCCACAGTTCACAAGACTGTGGGAGCAATGAAGTGCTTTACACCAAAATTAAACCTACACAGTCCTTCACAGTAGGAGACAAGAACTACCAGTACGGCTCCTTGTTTCCAGATTATTCTCTCTTCTGTCACTGCGAACCACAGCTGCCCTCGAGGGAAGTCTAATAGGCTAGCGCATCCCATCCTCTCCCAGAGGCCACGTCACCAGCACCTGTTCTCTCTAGTTCTCGATACTATTCATCAGTCCTTTGTGATACAGATCCCATTACAGTGCAGCGGCAGCAGAGGGCGGGGCAGGAGGTGAAGGTCATATCCCAATTTGCTGTTTTCTTCCTACTTGCACTATTACTATAGCTTCAATCAACATCCATTTAGGCCTCATCAGGAATAAACACTTTATAAAATCAATGCAATGTTTACCCCCCCCCCCTTATCACCCACCGCTTTTCACCTGTTAAAAAAACTTTAATCACTTTAGTGACTCAGAAGAACCTAATGTTCGGTTGACACAAATATTGAAACATGTCGGGTTAAAGCAGGGCTACAGTACCTGGCCAGGTTGCACGCCGGTGACTCCATGGCCAATAACTTGAGCCAGCCAACGAGATAGAGACAGTGCAACTCTTCCGGCAGCTGGGCTGGCGGTGGCCTGCAACAATACACCAAAAGTATTACACATGAAACAAGCATTTCGTCAAACTTCACTTCAATCTTGAAAAATCTGCGAAATGTACCTGCATAAGAAACATGCAGAAAATATTGCCAGACCAATTTGAAAATATTTGAATTTAATTGAATCCTTAGGGAATGAAAATACAGGACTGCTAACATTGTAACAAATGAGTCACGCGCTAATTAAATATTTTCTGTTAAAGGATAACAGTCTACAATTCAAAAAGTGCTTGCATTCAGTTCACAAAAAATACCAACCACAAATTAAAATAGCAAACCATAGCATTTTAAAATGTACGGTCAAATGATAAAATGGAAAAAATTGATTTCAAACTGAAAAAAAAAAGACCCCGAAAACCTAATTTTTCAAAGAGCTTGGATTTTGTAGCGTAGTTCAATGAATGTAGATGTAATTCTGTCGGGTATCCAGCTGAATGACTCCAATGATGATGGGCAACGTTTCAACAGTCATACCCTCTGCCCCACTGTCAAGTGTTTTTTGAATTTGATAGAAATGGGCCATTTACAAATTATTTCCACTGTTTAAAAATAACGCCGTAACAGGGAAGAATATTACCCTTTGTCTACCCAGAATATTAAAGGAACAATTATTCGACATTTTAGATGGTTTATGTATTTCTATTTGCAAGTGATTTCAATTACTATCAAAATACAGGGAAATTGTTTTACAGTGTGGAGATCAAACAAGATGGATGTATGGTGAAACACGCTAATACAGTTTTTCCGGTGGTCCTCTGTATACGAGAAACCTACACTTATAAACCACGCAACTCTATACGATCAAGGTATCGTTTTCGAAAAGATGCTGAAACAAGGGCTCTCACAATGCAGTGTGATTTAAGACAGAGCTAATCTTATACATATAAAAAAATAGACACGTGTTTTCCTATATTTCACTTTTCAGCCACCACTACGAAGCACAGATCACTGGTGTTTGTGTGTGGAAGTAGCATGGAGTTTCCTGTGGTGCACAACGTTGGCCGAATGTCAATAGCTGTGGGGATGTGGGAGATATGATGGTTAGAAGTTGTCGATGCAGGGCATTTTCATATTTCGAACAGTACTTTGTGTCTCCATATACTTCTCATTCCTGTCAATACTATATAGCATATACCATTGATGTTTGTGTGTGGTAGTGGAATCGTGTCTCCTGTCGTGCACTATGGTTGTTAGATGTCGGTAGCTATAGGGGTGTGGGAGATATGGGGGTTGAAAGTGGTCGACCTGCGGCAATTTCATATTTCTGCCAAAGACGCATGTGTCATGGTGTGTAAATTTTCAGCGAAAACCATCTGTGGCAGATCACTGGCGTTTGAGTGTGGTAGTAACACACAGTCACCCATCGATCACAACGTCGGCTGAATTTCGCTAACTGTGGGAGTGTGGGAATTATAGTGGTTTATAATGGTCGATCATGGAAATTTTGGCATTACATTCAAAGACATGTGTGTCCGTAAAGTTTAGTTTGCTTGCGGAACTACATAGCGGAGATTACTGGCATTTGTGTGCGGTAACAAATTGGAGTCTCCCATCGTGCACTATGGTGGTTACATGTCGGTAGCTGTTAATACGAATTCTTTATAAACACGATCGAAGTCGTGGGTACCAGCTAGTATCAGTATACAAAGAGACCTGTGTTTTGATTCTCGCATATGATTTTTTTTTCATAATGCTTTTATTCTTTATTATTTGGCATTTGTAGCATTACAGTTTTATTACTACAAATTTAGTAGTAATATTAATTTGTTTCCTGTTTTCCTTTGGATTTTGTGGATGATAAGATTAAAAAACATTTGATACAAATTGCTTCAACACCACGAATATTGAACGACAGATATTCTGCGACAGCCATTGAAGTGTGGAATCTTATTTTATTTATTTCACACTTTTTTTTTTAACCCTGTTTTTTCTGCTTTAATTGTGGTATTTATGAAGGGTAGTCACATTGTGCCTGTAGACACTAAGTGGTCAGAGAACTTGATCGTCAAGTAGGCTAGTTGGACTTCGTAACTGCATCCAAAGAGGATATTGCGTCTGTATAAATAGGATGTACTAATTTAAGTGCAGTTAACAGTCGCGATAACACTTTTTGAGGTACGTTTAAGTATATTTACTGGCAAATCACTGGCTAGATATGATTGCACTAACACCTTTTTCGTTCCTCTAAACGTGTCTTGCGCCCCCCCCCCTCCCCCCTCTCTCTGCGTTTCACCTGTCAAAGTAACTTAAATCACTTGAGTGACTCTGAAAAACCTGATGTTCGGGTGACACAAACATTGAAACATATGGTGTTAAATTAGGGCTACAGTACCTCAAACACAGCGTGGCCATTGACGCGAGCTGCTTGCCAAGCATCGCCGGTTGTCCTGCGGTGGTATGCTGCAACGAGACACCAAAAGTACTACACAGGAAACCACCATTTCTTCAAAACTTCACTTCAATCTTGAAAAATCTGCGAAATGTACATACTTGCGTAAGAAACATGCAGAAAATATTGCCAGACCAATTTGAAAATATTCGAATTCCATTGAATCCTTGGGGAATGAAAATACAGGACTATTGACAGTGTAATAAAGCAGTCACGCGCTGATTAAATATTTCTGTTTTAGTCAACAATTAAAACAGGACTCTCATTTAATTTGCTAAAAATATCAACCACAAATGAAAACAAAGCATAGCATATTAACACGTACAGTGAAATGATAAAACGCCAAAAAAAAAAAAAAAAAGATTTCACACTGAAAAAAAAGGACCCCAAAAAGCTAATATTTCAGATAAGCTGGATTTTGTAGCGTAGTTCAATGAATGTAGATGTACTTAATTCTCTCTGGTAGCCAGCCGAGTGACTCCAATGGTGATAGGCGATGCCTCGGTAGTCATACCCTCTTACCACTGCCAGCGTAGAAGTTATGTCTTTCGTATTCCACAGTTCACAAAACTGGGAGCAATGAAGTGCTTAACGCCAAAATTAAACCTATACAGTCTTTCACAGCAGGAGACAAGAACTACCAGTACGGCACCTTGTTTCCACATAATTCTCTCTCATGTCATTGCGAGCCACAGACGCCCTCGAGGGAAGTATAATAGGCTAGCGCATCCCATCCTCTCCCAGAGGCCACGTCACCATCACTTGTTCTCTCTAGTTCTCGATACCATTCATCAGTCCTTTGTGATGCAGATCTCATACAACACAATAACACTTCACATGAAAACGTCGTTTCTATGGTATTTTGATTCTTACATGCATCAAACATTTTCAAAATAGTGTAATATTACTTTAGGCAGACCAAGATTCATGTTTTTGGTACAGATGTACAGAAATACTTCCAATTATCGCCTCTACTCCGAATCTGTAATTACACAGAACAAAGGATGCAGAGCGAACAAAAAAATCGCTGGCCGATAGGTATTTTTTCTTGCAAAAGGTTGTGAAACCAGCAGACGAACGTTCAGTTACACGTGTCGTATACTTTATTGTAAGTAAAGTATTTTCACACACTTTATTCGTAGGAAAAACGGATAACAGGCAAAAATACAATACGATACTTTAAATTCCGGAAATCTTCGCCAACACATCTAAGAGTCTAAAGTGACTGAATACGTGCCTTTGTAAATATAATTGCTTGACAGACGTAGTTTTTCTTTTTCCTACATTTTTCGCATAATGTCAGGCCCTCAGGTTTACACCAAGAATTTCTGGTTTTGATAAAAATGGGCCATACATATTTAATTTAAATATTATAACTAATTTGTAACTAATTTGTAACTAATTTTATTACTAGTAGTATTACTCTTGAATGGAACGTGACAATTTCTAAGCAATAGGTATATACGCGCGGTGGTAGACCGGTAGTACCAGATCGGTAGTACCAGATCGGGCCGGCTGGACGGGTCGTCTAAATGCAACATTGTCGACGGGAGCAAAGTGAAATCGGGAATGGGACAGGGTGATTGGGAACGCATCGAGGCCAATTTAGACGGAACAGACTCTTATACAGGCACTTACGAAAAATTTCATGAATGATCTAACATGCATGCTACCTTCGGTGAATGTCTGTATTGCAACTGTAGACAATTTGATATCAGCTTAATGTGAGGGAATTTTCACGCATTTGACTGCCAGCTAGTTAAACAGTGAAGATCATATATGGGACCTTAAACTTGCTATGCTCCTGGCTGAGGATTAAAAGTTCAGTTATTAGAACTTCTGTAACTCCATTATCCGCTGCCAATGTTTAATGCTGGTATGTCAGCGCTAGAAATCAAGAACCTAAGTACTGAGGCATATTGCTTGTTTCGTAAAATTTAGATTTTTATGAAATTAGTTAAGCTTAAAGTCAAACAAGTTTTGCAGGCATGATGGTTAGACTCTGAGATTTAAGCAGTAAAAGGGTTTACATTCCTACTTACAGATGCAATGTTGCTTTTAAAATTTTAAAACGTTAAAACTTGGCTTGTAGTCTATTTTAAAAACTTCTTAAGCCAAGCATATTTTATGCCATCAGAAATTTGGGTATGTATGTGTAATCGAGGATACTATGATTCATATTTTCCCGAAATCATTCCAGGTGAATGCAGGGATGCTTTCTTAAAAAGGCAATCGTTGAGTTCCCTCCCGTTCAAAGTCTCCAGTCCCATCCCTACCTCTAATGACCTCGACAGTTCTGTGCTTTAAAACAAACAGGAGACATAATAGTGCAGCTGAGTTTAATCACTGCCCCTACCTTGACGTTAGAAATCTACATCGTACACTTACAATTGCTCACCACATTCCGTAAGCCGAAATGAGCTACTTAGTTTGACAAGGTCTCAGAAATCATCCTATCGCTTCACATTTCATCTAGTACTCCAGAACACATTTATAAATAATTATAATTATTATTCATCCACGCAAAACTAAACTGACTGAATTCTAGTAAACTACCTAGGATGGGGACATTAAGCCTGATGGTATCTTCCTTCATATGACACCGAGAGTGGTGGGTGAACGGTTAATGTACTGGCCTCGCATCTGGGAGGATGCGGGTTTAAATCTCAATTCGAGCATCCAGATTTGGTATTTCCATGGTTTCCCGAAATCACTCCAGGTGAATGCCGGGATGCTTCCTTCAAAAGGCAATGGCAGAATTCCTTCTCGTTCAATGTGTCCACGTATCGCGCAAAACTAAACTCGCCGAATTCTAGTAAACTATCTTTGGATGGGGACGTTAAGCCTGGCGGTATCTTTCGGAAAAGTAGGCCTGAAGGGGCCGAAACCAGGTTTCACAATTTCCCTTCTTCAACTTGCAGAATTCCTTTCAGCTTTATTAAACCGACGGGGTTTTGAACCATTGACTTCACTTTACGAAAATATGCTAATTATTTCAATAGTTACGATGAATTTGCGAATAATTGCTATTTAAGACCACTGTATAGAAAAATGAAGGAAAAAAAAATATTACACTGCATTTCAGTACAAAATCGTGAATAATCAATACTTTTGACAAAATCAATTAAATTGTGAATAATTACTATTTTAAGACCATTGTACAGAAAAACAGATGAAAATGTGACTATTGGACTGCATTTCAGTACAAAATCATGATTCGGCGCCGCCTTGGCTGCAGGGGGCGTGACGGGCGACGGGTCAGAAAGTTTTATTAATAGGTCGCCAGTGAGGTGAAGCCTTCGAAGGGCCGTTTATTATTTGTCTGACAGAAATTTTAATTAAAAGGCCACGGGGAGGAAAGCAATCTTCGCAAGTAGCCAGCCATTGATTCGCACAGGTAATAGGGCAGCTGACAGGTAAAAGGCCGTTTCTTATTCGTCCGACAGAAATTTTAATTAAGTTTTAAGGTAGAGGGCTGCAGGAGGTGGGGGAGGGGGTGAGGCGCCTTTGGAATAGAAACAGCTTTTTAATATAACTGCTGGGTAATTTATAATTCGGTTTCAGCATTTTCACTAATTTTCTGAACTCTTAATTTTCTACTACGGTCTATATTCATTGCATATTACTTTTATTAATTGGATATCAATGTCCGGACTAATTTTGTGGAGGATATGTTTCTTTATATCTACAAACTGCTGCATTGTATGCTGCGCAAAGTCTTTTGGCGAGAGCGTAGACTGTGATGACAAAGCAAGGGAAAAAAAACTGAGATAACATCATCAGCCTGTAAAGAGGATATGTCCGTCACAGACTTTACAGTGATTCCAATGTCAGAGCCAAAACTTAGTATACCTGAGCAACTCGGTTGTGCTGCTGAAGCTGACGCAGATTCAGACGGATAATTGTGAGTTTTCTTTGCGATTGAAGGAAGAAATCTTCCTTAGTGCCGAAGAAGGCCACCTGTTTTTCCAGCACGAGTGGATATTACCAAGGGGTAGGAAATGCATTTGCCGTTTTCATCAGCCCTTTCGAAATGTTGCCATACCCAGGATCTATAATATTTCTTCACTTGTCCAATGTACCTGAAAAACAGATAAAAACACGAGTTACTTTAAGAATCAAAAAATGGCAGATGCTTACATTATGAGAGTGAACTCACTGTTAATTGCCTCGCGTTAGAATCACTGAAGGGTGAACTGCAATGGTCTGATATGTGTCTTGTTTTCCAGCGAAATTACCTATACAATTTTGAAAGAAATTGTTTGATTAAGCTTTGAGTAAAGTTTTGATGTTTGACAAATTATTATGTTTTTAAAATTAAGAAACATTTATTGCCAAGTAAGTTGCTCGACATTTTCATGGATGCGTGAAAGTACTTCCTGATTTCAATAACAGATAATATTCTAATACAAAGAAATTGGTACCAACTTTTTTCTTGAAACAGTAACTATCGATTACCACTTCTGTAGTAATTTAGTTTTGAACATTTGCTTGTTTACGTGCTATCTATATAGCGACCTCTATAGATGCTGATAAAAGTATAAATACTTTTGCAGGGTGAGTCAGGAGGAAAGGTACATGCTTTGAGGGGTGATACTACTGGTAATTCTGAACAAAAAACTGCTACTAAACATATGCATAGGCAGATGAAATTTCTGAATACAAAAATACGATATTTTTTGATAGTGAAAATGATTTGGCCGTTGAGATTAACAGTGGCAATGACTAGGTCAAAACAACCCTTAGATACTGAAGCTGATGCTGATTGTGGGGTATATACACTCAAATGAGTGAGTTATATAAAATCCTGGAGATTGTTATATCACATATCATACTCCCAGAGTGTAATAAATATACCCTAACATTCAATACAATAAAGTTATTGGTTTAAGAAAACTCTGTAAAAATCCTGCTCCCAGTGACAAATGACTGCCACAAGAATCGAGACAGTCATACGCATTCTTGGCAGTTGCTGTGTTACTTTAAAAAAAAAAAAAAAAATTAGGCAAAGTTAGAAATGTAAATAATCAATATCTGACACCTGAAACTGGACCGGCGACTTAAACGGAGTAAGCAAGCGGAGCAATATGATCGATACAAGAACTCTAATGCCCCGTTTACACGGTGCGAGTTGACTGGAACGAGTGTACTGTCCTGCTGCGCGCGGCACTGGATAGTCCACTCTCCTCGTGTCAACAGGTACAAGACAGACAGTTGACTGAGGATAGTGGACTCTGTTCACGACCAACTTTGGCGAGCGATTTAAAATAATCAAGATGGCGACAATTAACATGTCATATAAGCGGAGTGAAGCAGAGGCATTAAAATCTTTACAACTGCATGGAAGTGAGCAAATTTTCTGAAAATATAAGAATAAAAATTATAAGAACAAGGATTTTGGAGACTGCTATAAAAAAATTGATTCATTACTGTCATTTTTTATGTATCGGCAAAAATATTTCTCAACAGCTCTTCAAATTGAGAGCCTTAAATGATGTAACAACACTGTTGGAGGAGAAAGAGGAAAAGCGCTGTCTAAGATATCCGATAATTTCCTCGTTCTACTGGAATATGCAGCGGTTATCCGCATTAGCCACAATGACCACATACACGTCCAAAAATCCATTTACTAGAGTCCCGACCACTATGTTCATTTTGGCTCTGGTTGTCTAGAGGCAACCACTCTGGCATTGCATTGTAAGGGTCACCGATTTGAATACCGTCTCGTGCGTGGGTGGTTGGTTTTAATTAAGTGTGGTGATCGTCTCATGTTGGTCCTCAATATTGTGAATCACGTTACCTCAATAAAGGCTGAAACTGTTTATAAAGCAAACTGGAGCTAGAAAAAGTCCCGAAAGCCACAAAAATATAGATTGTAGCTCCTCAATTTTCAGTAACATGACGTACAGTTTTTTTTAAAAAAAAGAATGCTCCCTTATTTACAGAATATTAATTTTTTAATGCAATCAGTACTAATATAAAACTTCCAAGATGCTGTGAGAGAAGTATGAAGTTAAAATCCACGAGGAATAATTTCCAGAATTTTTTTAATTACCAATATGTATTTATTCAGTATTATATTTCATCTCTATCATTTTCGGTAAGTACCTTTTAATGTATCACCAGGAGAGCTTCGTTAAAAAGAAAAGGCTTATTTCGCGCACGGAGGATCATAATCAGACACCTATTTTTACTGCTAATTTGACTAGCTGACAATTTACACGATACTGTGGGAATATTCTGAAGATCAAATCCAGGAGGAGAAACTCAATAATCAATACATATTAATTCAGTGTTATACTAAACTTTCATCGTTTCTCGAACCATAACCAAGTGACATTAAAAAATTTTCATACAAAATGATCTGTCATTTTCAAATAAAGCCTTTAACTGTATTAATAGGTAATCTCCATTCTCATGCAGATAGTGACTTTGGAAAATTTCATTTGCTGCCGAGTATTTAAATTCTAAAGTTTGTATCCTGAAGGAAATGGGTAATTGCTTCTTAACCGACTTCAAAAAAGGAGGTGGTTCTCAATTCGTATGTATTTTTTTTTTATGTATGTTCAGCTATATCTTTGCCAATTTTGAACCGATTTAAAGGATAGGGTATACCTCCAAAGTGGTCACTGGTCATATATGAATTTCATTGCGAAATCATCTCTTTTACCCCTTTACACCACTTAATAACTATACAAACCCACATTTTTTATCAGATTTCGATGGAACTTTGGATATGTATAGTCAAACATAAAGAGAAAAATTACTGTCAATATTTGGTTTGAAACTGTTCCCCTCTCACCCTATCCACCCCCTTAATTTTTTCCAATGTTCTTTATACAAAACTACAGTTGACACCATTTAACTAATCTCCATTAAAGTTGGTATATACATGTAATTTTTCATGGAGAAGGTTTCCGACCGAAAATAAAAAATGTCAACCCATCTTCCCCTTTACACCCCTTAATTTTATAGAAACTTACATTTCTTATCTAATTTTGATTGAACATTACACATGTACCGGTATACTTTAATACAAACAGAAAAATCTTGTCAACATTTGATGTTCTTCCACCCCCCTAATTTTTGTCAACGTTCTTTATAAAATGCTACAGTCGACACCATTTGACCAAAATTTACGAAAGTTGGCACATATACGTATTATTTTATTTATTTTTTTTATGGAGAAGATTTCTCATCAAAAAATTAAAAAACTGCCCTAGTTCCCTCTTTACATCCCTTAATTTTTGTACAAATCCACATTTTAATCAGATTTCGGTCGAACTTCGCATGCGTATACTTTAAAACTAATAGAAAAAGAAAAATACTACTCAATACTTAAAAAAAAAAAAAAAAAAAAAAAAAAAAAAAAAAAAAAAAAAAAAAAAAACACAAACCCTATCCCCTTTCTACCCCTTTAATTACTGTCAATGTTCATGTTGAAAGAAGCATGCACATATATACTTTAAAACAAAGAGAAAAAAGTCCACACTAGCTTTACAAAAATTAAATTACTCTTCACCTCCACACCCCTTAATTGTTTTTTTATACATACCTACAATTTGTATATGATATCAATAGAAATTTACAAACTTATAGTTCAAATCAATCAGAAAAGACAAGTCTACAAAAGCCCAATCCCTATCCCCATTTACCCCCATCATTTATAATTTCCAACGTTCTTTACAAAAATCCGTTGTTTTAAATCCCGTCACAATCAATTAAGATTTTTTTAAGTAATGGCAGAATATTTGTAAAATAAATGTATCCTAATGTCTCAACATGTACTTCAAATTTCAACTCCAAGCTCCAACCTTTTACATAGCAAAAACCAATTAAAAATCTGTATTTTCTGTGTGATTCCGGAACAAACGGATATTTTCCAGAGACAGATTTGTGTATGTTACAAATGTTACATGTTTCGATTATCGAGCAGCGGGTTTAACAGATGTTATGATTAGATCGAAACACAGCCTGGACCAAAAAACTGACATTTCTTAACACAGTATCCAATTAACCTCATTCTGGAAGTTGTTAGGGTATATAAAGAAAGAATTTTTTTTTTTTTTTTTTTTTTTTTAAAGCATTCGCTTTAAACACAGAGTTACCAGGAAGTTCGCAAAACTGGAACTACTGCGGCATATTTAAAATACAAAATAAACTATAATACCACTAAAAAATTTAAAATAATTGTTTAAAAAAATAAAACCACCTTCAAAAAAAATCACTAAATATTTTAAAATAACTTTATACCTTACTTAGAAGAAAGTAAATCTAAATGACAATATTTTACATTACTTTTATGGAAATTTTTTACATTAATTAGTTATTTATGGAGTTTGTGCCAGCCAAAGCAGGAAGAGGAAAATCGCTGCTTAAGATACCTAATAATTTCCTTGTTCTGTGGGACTATGCGGTTTTCATCCGAGTTAGCAACCGTGACCGCAGACATGTTCACAAATCCCTTTACAAGAGTACCGAAAATTATATTCTTTTTTGCTCTGGCAATGCTGTGTCAAGCACTCTGGTATTACTTTGTAGGGGTAGCCGATTCAAATACAGTCTGGTGCATGGGTGGTTTTAGTTAAAAATTGGTGTTCGTCTTCTTCTTGGCTTCTATATAGAGAACCACATTTAGATAAATATGAGCTGGAGCTCAATAATGGTCACAGATGACAAAAGCCATACATGTAGATCGAAGCACAACGATTTCCAGTAACGCGACTTCCATCTTAAAAGAAGATAATTTTCTCCATCACTAAAGGATACTATTACATTATTTAAGAATATTTTTCTGATGTTTTGAAACCAATTTGATGTGTAAATCCACAACAAGTAATTTTCAGAATTTTACATACCCAATACACATACACTCCTTGTTTTATTGCACTTTCATCGTTTCTCGAAATACAACCATGTAAATTTAAAAATACTTAATACAAAGTCATCTCCGTCATTTTCAAAAAATGCCTGTAGTTTACAAAAGGAACGTATTTCGCGTACTGAGGATCATGTTCACACACCTCATAGGAGTTAATTCGACTGAACAAGCACAGCCCTGATAAATAAACACTCCTCTTAGAGGCCGTCAGATCGATTACTTCCTTATCCGCATTTCTCCGATTATCAGCTTCCTTGAGTCAGGCAGAAATTTATTTTTCCTCCTTAGCCAACCATAATCTTAAGAAACCACGTCCGGTACACGCCAGATGAAATTAAACACCCCTCCCCACGAAACAAGGAGCTTAATGACAGCCCCTATTTAACAAATATATATTTTGATATCCTTAAATATTTTTATTACGCAGCCATACAACAACTGACATAAACAAAGATTTCTCACACACACACACACACACACACACACACAGTGGGCTAAATTTATGAAGGGTTTCAGTTTCCAGTTTTATATTATTTTAATAAATATTTTTGTATCAATACCATTGAAAAAACAGAATGTCTTTCATCCCGATAGTCACTCAGCCAGCTACTCCGTTTTTATGTGACCATCCTGTGTTTTGACGTATTTCCAAATGGTTCTTAGTCATACGGGTGAAAATCATGCAAGCTGAACACAACAGCTACTTGTAGGACTCGCACCGGTGTCGTAGTGTTGCGGTAACATTCAAGCCTCGCGTTCGGGAGGTCACGTGTTCAAATCTTTGTCCAGCCATTCAGATTTCTGCGTTGCATGATTAATCACTTTTTTTTTCTTATGGCTTTACACCTCGTCGAGGTCATTAGTGGTGGCAAATGACAGGGAGCAAGGAACAGGAAGGTATTCGGCCATGGCCTTTTAAATGCAGCACTCCAACATCCGTCTGGAGTGAATTCTGGAAACAATAGAAAACCTAAATCAAGATGCCCATACGGGGATTCGAACCCTCGTCCTCCCGACTGCGGGACCAGTGTTGCCGCTCACCCGCCACACTAGGTGTGATTAATCGAAATGACTCCACGAGCACCAGATGGTTCCTTCAAAAGAGCAGCGTTGAATTCCTACCAATCCCTTGACCCATGTCTCTTTCCCTCTCTAATTATTTTGACATCTTCGAACCGTTAGGAAAATATAACAAGGGACCGAGTACCCTCGGCAAAGTTGAACTAGCGCTCTTGCACTAAAGAGGCGGCATTAGAATAACCTAATCCAAAGTATAATTAGCAAGAAGTATTTTTTCGTATCGTCGACGCCAATGTAATTTTAGGCAAGAGTGTAGTGCAGACTGGGATCGGGAAAGAATTTGGTTACGTCATTCTGAACTAACTTTTTTCCCCATTCAGCCGTAGCGATTTACATAAACCAAGGAAAAATGAAATTGGCAGGATGATTTGATTTGACCAGATATAATCTTGACCTGTGTTTCAGGATGAATAAAATCTCTTGAGCCTGAAGAACTTGGAAGCATTAATAGAGAAGCATTAACAGGGATGATAGCGCAATCGTATAATAGTTCCAAAGGTCATAAGACTAACTTGCTTAAATACAAACTTGACTTGTATTTAACCCTTAAAGTTCACTCTGAAAAAAAAAAAAAAAAAAAAAAAAAAATCTTAAAAAAAAATCCGTTTGCTTTGAAATCATCACGTTTATTGCTAAAACTGGGCAAACACTCATAATGTATTCATTGGTCATAGTATCTGTGACAGCCAGAGAACTTAATACACATTCCATATTATGAAACAGTTGAGCAACTCCGCAGAAATAAGTTGCCAGAATAGTTGATTCGGTGACACATTTGGTCTGATGTACACTTAAATTAATCTAATAATTCACATACAGCTAACATGAATCAAGACCAATAACGAAATTGGTCAGTAAAATGCCTAAAAAGCAAATAAACCGTAATGCATAAATTTTGGTCAAGGAACAATATTAGTGAAAGTTGTAATTAAACTGAAATTTATCCAAGCCGGAATCACAATTGGCATTCGTGGTTACAGCAGAGACTATGAGTAATTTTTTTTAAGTTTTATAAGTCGCAAATAGATATTCCATCTTTCTCTCTCTCTCTCTCTCTCTTAATGCTCTATATCGAAGCATAATGGAAGTAGGTGCAAAATCCTTAACAATAATAATAAAAAATCTGTAATGAAATTACCAAAATTTAACAAAAGACTTCAGCAAATTTAACCTTTTAAATAATAAAAATACCATATAGTATCTGTCAGAATCGCTACATTCCTTTTCTAAATGTTCCTTTGATAACTTCAATGATTAATCTCTACATTATGCGACTCTCGTTTCACCAAAGACAGAGTATCTCAGTGCTGGGAATACATGTCAGATACTTGGCTCCGATCCGATTTCACACACACGTACGTTCGCGAATTTATTTTTTATTTAACAATGTATTTGTAACATGTATAAACTATCCCTATTATATATATATAAATTTTTACTCTTTCCCAAAGATCACAGACATTGGCAGAATCGTTAAGTGTCGTTGCCACTAAAAAACAATTAAATGTAAACAACGAATGTTTTATTTTATTTGAAGTATTTGTAACACTTATTGTACATAGATTTTAGCTTCTTCCACTTCTCCATAAAAACTTTAACTATGCCAAATCTCACACTACTCCGTGCGTGCAATATTCTTAAAAATGGACCCAAAGTTTTCACTTAGGGTATTAATATATAGATTTTTACAGCTTTAACTAGAACTAGAAAAGAGTTGAGTCACATTTTACAGAAATATGTTTATGTTTAATACTGTGTAAGTGTGTCCTTATGTGTTAGACATTTGCCAAGGAACACTTCAAACATTAGATCAAAATTCTGCTGCTCGACATTATGAGACACTTTTTTATAACAGCAGTGATGAATACAGTGAGACAGCTGTTCAGTAGATTCGGCATCTTCGTCAGTCTCTTTCGATTTTTATTTGCAAAAACGAGGAAAATTGAGACCTCTCCATCAGCAGCACCAGTGTGCATAAGAAACAGTGAAATCAAAGGGCTGGACAGGACTGTGTGACAGAAAGCTCTCATTTGATTAAATTGCATCCGAGACCAGTTTTGCCGGTGTGTGTGAAAACTGCCTAATACGGCAATACTGGCGAATTCTTCCCGCGCACGAAAAGCACGCCTATCCTGACGAACGGGACCCAGCGCATTCTGCTGCGAGCGACCTTTAACACGCGCCTTTTCCCACTTCCAACTGCATTAAAATCACGCCTATGTTGCCGGTCTCATGTACTTCAATATTGTTCATATTTCCAACAGGATATCACGCACAAATTCTGCGTGAAAACACGCCACTGCGACCGTAGCCTATTCCGTCCCGATCAGTCCAGCGGGACGAAGTTATTACAACAGAAAGCTGAAACGTCAAGAACACACTACAACGAAGGAACCAACGTTCACAGAGTTCCATATTGATTTTTCAGCACTCGCAGCATCCGATCACCGAGTGGCAGTCATATTTCTGTATTTTAATTTTATTTGTGAAGTTTTTTTTGGTGACAACTGAAATAAATGTACAGCAGATAAAACATTTGTTTCTACTAGCCATAAAAAAAAGAAAAAACGCTGTAGTTTTTTTTTTACTTATGGCTTTACGCCTCACCAGCATCGAGGTAACTAGAGGCGGGATGGGACTGGGGACAAGGAATGGGAAGCAATTCTGTCATGCCACTCGGAAGGAAGTATCTCGGCATTCGCCTAGAGTGATTTGGGAAAACCATCGAAGACTCAAAGCTGGATGCCCGGATGTCCTCCCGAATACCTGCTGTTCGAGAGATAACCTGTGAAAAGTAATGTTGAATGGTATTACAATAGTGCCACGTTTGAAGTTAACTGATCAGGATAACTCAATAACAAAGTAAGCAGGGCTACACCGCAATGCGAACCATCCTAGAAGGAATTGTCGTATTGGCATGAAAATTTGTACACACGTTACTTGTATGATATATTTTATGAATAACTGGACATTACAACAACCGTACACATATTTATCTGGTAATTTCGTTCAAAATATGTGTAAATTCCCTACAAGTTATAATCCTCCAAATGAGTTATTACCATTTGAAGTTTTTTTAGGCTTCATTCTTGAATAGAAAAAATAATTTCCTATTTGAATGTCATGCAAAGAAGCGGTAACGGCTTGCAATACATTTATCAACAAACACTACTGGACGGCATCTTATTGGCCAGAGACATACGGTGTCATGTTGAACCAGATACATTGTAACATGGCCTGAGATGCTGAGAATCGGCCATGGCAGCCAACCTCTCATGTGTGAACGGAGTCTTACCCAGCATGTCACTGAAATATAATCTTCGCGGGTTCGTTGCAGGATGATGAAACGAGCTTTTGACGCATAGCTTCTGTGAACAGCGTGTTGCTAAAATATAGTTAATCTTCGCTGGTTCACTGCTGGATGGTGTTGATACCCATGATTCATCTTCTCATCAACCTCTCCCATACATATAAGACTGACTACCCCCTCAGACAATCCCCCCCCCCCCCCGTCTTCCCAAATTGACTTTCAAATCATGTCAGGATATTTTTACTTTAATCATTTAATAAGTTATTCCACCTCCACCTAATTTTTTATTTATTTATGGCTTTGTGCCTCGTCAATTTCGCAGTCATTAGAGGTGAGATGGGGCCAGGGACAAGGAATGAAATGGGAAGGAATTTGGCCATGGTTTTTTGAAGGAAGCATTCTGCATTTACCTGAAGCGATTTGGGGAAATCGTGGAAAACCCAAATCTGGATGACCCGACAGGGATTCAAACCGGTGTCCTGAATGAGAGACCAGAACGTTAACCTCTCACTCACCACATTTGGTCCTGACTAATGAAAGAGGTTAAAATGTGGTTGGGCCCCAGCAGCATTTTAACAAACAAAATTACATAATGTAAATTCAGTGATAGAGTAATTGTGCTAAACTACTACATACATCAACATTAAACCTGAATAACCACCTAGTGGAAAACTAGAACAAGTTACATACATTATTATGAACAGTTGAAAGAAATCCTTTCTTTGTCCAGGAGCACAGAAAACGGATATTTGCATACCCGTATCTCCTCCATCATCACTTTCTTCACAATGATCTTCCATATGGAAATCACTATCATTAGAGTTCCCTCCAAGATCAGAATCCAACAGGGATTGCTGTGTTTTGTCTACTGGCTTCACTCTCCTCTTGCTTGGGTAACTGTAATTTGAGTAAACCAAGTAATTCATAAATATAATTAAGTAAATATTCTCCCAAAATATATCTTAAATATATATGTAGATAAAGCTAAAGAAAAAATTGACTGAAATCTACTGCAAAGAAAGAATATTTTTTTAGGTTGGGGTAGCATTCTACCAAGAATCAACTGTCCTATTGGTCCAGATATGGGACACATGTTCTCTGAGGCCGTACCATGTGAAAAAAAATGCGCATTAAAACAAAAAAAATAATTAGTGTGGACACTTAACTAATTATTATTTCTAAACACATCTCCGACACACAACGATAGGATCTTCAAATATCTTCGATATGGATGGGAAGTAGCAAATGTACGATGGCTGGCAAGTTTTCATAATATAATATGTATATATTTGTATGCATTAATTTTCATTCTGGTCCAGGATGCATATCAACCTAACCACATTCGGCTGCCCCAGCCTGATGTATGAATTTGGAAACGGTGCACAAAATACCATACATCAACCACCATTCGCTGTAGAAGCTGGCCTCGTGTGAAATACATCAGCATATCACAGTCTACGAAATACAATATGTTGGCTATACATGGAGAAATCCTAAGAACCATACAAGTTTCTGTAAAGTAATATTTCATCCTGATGTGTCAAATGGATATGGAAAACAATTTTTGGTCCAAGAATGAAGGCTAAAAAAACCGCTTCCAATATGTAATAAAGTGCATGTCTTGTTTAATAGCTTGTATGCATTGACCAACATTTCAAGTGATTTTGTTTCACTACTATATATTTCATTGTTTCAATGTGCACATTTTCTAAAATATAATTGATTGATTGGTTTGTTTATTTCCAGTGCCTGTAGTTTGTACAGAATTGGACAAGTCAAAGTATATAACTATACAATATTTTTTTCAATTAACATCATTATTACCTCTAAATTACATTTCACATTATTTACATATATATCATTCTAAAACTAGTTACAAACATAGCATTCTATTAGTAGTTACACACATAAAAGACAACATAAATTGAATACTACATCAGAATTCTTTTATGGAATATAACACTTTATTAGCTAAGTATGTTTTCAGTTCACTTTTAAATTTAGCTCCTTTTAGCAACTTTATTTCCTTGGGGAGTTTGTTGTAAAATACTACCCCTTTCTTAAATGGATCTTGTTCTGCAAATTTTGTGTTTACTCTCATTTGAAAATAGTTATCTTCGCCTCTTGTACCATGGTTATGAATGCTACGGTTGGTTACTGTTTTGTCTGGGCTGTTTGCTACCAAGAGTATTACTTTAAAAATGTACAAGGCATAAAGTGTTAATATTTTATTCTGCTGGAAAATGGACCTACATGAATCTCTGTCCTATACTGAATATAAATCTAATAACTCTTTTCTGTACCTTAAATAACCTGTCCATGAAGCAGAGTGCGGCTGCTCCCCATATTTCGATGCCGTAAGTTAAGATTGAGTGTATCAATCCATAATATACTGTTAGTTTAAAGTCTTTTCTGAGGTAATGAGATATCTTTTTAATACAAAGGAATTTTTGTTTACCTTTTTACAGGTTTCATTAATATGTTCCTCCCATGATAGGTTGGAATCTACTGTGATACCTAAGAATTTAGCGGATGTTACCTGTAGAATATTTTCAGCACCACATGTAAGATCTTTACCTAGTCCAAGTTTGTATGGTTTCTTAAATAAGATGTAAACAGTTTTTGAGGGATTTAGACTCAACATATTGTTCATGTAGTAATGGTAAATGTCATCAATTTTAAATTGCATACTTTAAGTAAACTCATATTATCGTATCTGAGGTTAAGACTGTAGTATCATCGGCATAAGAAATAGTACAGCTATTGTCCTGTTGAGGTATATCATTGACATACAGGATGAAAAGGAGGGGGCCCAGAATAGATCCTTGTGGTACCCCTCTTTTGACTAAGCATTTTTTCGATTTGAATTTTATGTGTTCCTCTGCTGTTTTTTTAAGTATTTCAGTCTGCTGCCACCTATTACTCAGATATGATTTTAATAAATCAGAGAACTAAATTTCAGATCAAATGGACACTGATTCTCAGTAGTCCTCTACTGAACATGAGCAGATTTAAAAAAATAATAATAATTAGTCCCAAATAAATTAGGTATTCATTTTTGTCATCAGTCTTTCGACTGATTTGATGCAATCCTCCATCCCTTCCTATCTTGTGCAACATGTAACATGCACTCATGAGAGCAGCTTAAATTGTCAATATAAACTAAATGTTTCATACTGTTAGCAAAACCTGAATGCTGGAAGTTCAAAGTACATCTGAAACTCCAGTAATAAATTAATGCATCACGAACTAAACTTGACTCAAAAATTATCACTACTAATGTTGTATTTTAGCAATTCTCAACATTTTAGTGCATGTTTCCACGTACCGCCCCCCCCCCCCACACACACACACAGGCAGACTAGTGTTTGTGTGTTACATCTTACATCTCCCCATCCCATTATATTCAAATAAACAAAAACATAATTTAGATATAAAAAGAAATTCAAAATGTTTTTATAAGTTTTTAATAATCTTATCAGTGAACAAATTCAACAATTTCATATCTGTTCATTTCTGAATAATTTAAATGTTTATTAAATTTATGTATGTTCACTTTGTAACTTATAAGTTTAGAGCTCTTGATGCAGTTAACCCTAAAGATTTACTCTGAAAAGTAACATTTAAATGTTAGCTCTAGTGGATTTCTCATGTAATTCGCGTGACTACTCCAAGTTTAAATACCCATATGTGGCTGGACAAGCATAATATTTAGCAAGTAGAACTGTGTTAGTTTTAAGAATCAAGTGCTGCTGTTCCAAATTTGAATCCACTACTACATTTGGAAGTAATCAAACAAGTAGTAAAAAAGAAAGTGAACAACCCTTGAAAATCCACAACAAACAGCTCAAAATTATGATTAAAATAGCAATATAAAATCTTTGAAGAGATGTGCATTTTTCGAATGTGTGAACCTGGCTCTAAAAATTTTTAAGTTGAAAGAATTCAGTGTTACAATGCAGGAACGTATTTGCAACTCCTTGAATATGATATTAACATCAAATTAGTATCTTGCAATATTAAGCTGTAGACTGCTATTGCCTAATATGAATGCACTAAAAATTATCTTTGAACAAAATACCGAATTTGTGATACTGTTTCAAAAAACCTTGAAACACTAAATTATTTAATTACCTTAAAAACATTAATTATCTCAATAGTTTTTTTTATATATATAAACATTGGAAACACACAAACATCCTACTGCAAATCCAGTGGTCGTTTAACGCGACAAGTATGAAGAAAAACAAGATTTAATTGTTGCTACCCAAAACAACAAGCAATAGTACCCTAACTAATGAACCAGCCAAAAGACATTGTTCAAAGTTCACGTAAGTACATAACATGATTCAAACTTAATAGATATTGCCATCGGTGAGGTCCACCATCATTTCACTCAAGTCTGTGAAACGCAAAAATTACAAACTTCAGCAATTGCTAACTGTAAAACTTACATCCACTCATTGCTATCCAGAAAATAAAAGCGCAATTCAGTTTAAACCGCCCAAAATATTCACACGCTACTTACAGACTGTTGCCTCAACTGTTCACTCGAAGCAACTTTTCAATCGGCGCTCACCGCCCCCAGCAGAGCCAATACTACAGGCTTCCGCCTCGACTAGGGTTGCCAACATTTTTTCGGCTAATTATAGTTTAGAATAATCTATAAAAATATAGTACATTTCAAAAAACATAGTATTTTATTGAAAGCGTAAGAAAAGGACAAAAAAATTTACTTATATATTTTATAAAAACTATTTTTTTAGTTCCTGCAGCTTTTAACGATTTTATGTCTACAGTAAAAGTGTCATATTTTACTGCATTCAATTTATAAATTAATGTAGATCAAAAGCTCATTTTTTTATCAATGAGATACTCGCTCTGCTTCTCTCTTTTTGCCATTTCAAATTCATAACTGAAAATATCTTTTCTTTGAATGCCGGGGCGGGAATAAAGGACAGGACTGAAATAACCTTAAATAAATTTAAAATATGCTGTAATTTTTGGCCACTAGTTTTGTCGGTAAACTCACTACATTCTCTTACTTTTAACTAGATTTCCTTTAATATTGTTATTTCAAAGCACACTTCGTCCATTTTTATACTCATTTTTTCTTGTAAATTTTTAATATTGTTTCAGTCTTCAAAATAATGAAACGTCATGTTTTAAATTTTTGTATTCTGCATTACAAATTGATTTCGTAAAAAAAATCATTAAGATATGCCAAGACATTCAGTGGCGTAGCTAGGTCAACAAGGGCCCCGGTGCAAAAAATTTATTTTGGGCCCTCAGGCCAGATGGGCAAACTTTTTTTTGCTTTGTGTTGCTGGTAGGGGCCCCCCTGAGCTGAGGCTAGGGGCCCTTGAGTTGTGTTTAGGGGCCCCTGAGCAGTGGTTGGGGTTGCCCCCCCCCCTCCTCAGCAGCAACAGTATACAGTAAACAGGGTCGTAGCTATCGGAGGGCAAGGCGGTGCTGTGCACCGGGGCCCCAAGCGGAGATCAGGGGGCCCCTACTGTCAGCAAACCTCAAGATTTGGTAGGGCTATTAAAAAGGTCGCCAATCTGACCTGAGCGACCAAAGTTTTTTTTTTTTTTTTTTTTTTTTTGCACCGGTGCCCTTTTTAACTTAGCTACGCCACTGTTAGTACGCACATCAGAAATACAGTACAACCAGGGCCGGCGCTAGGAATTTCGGGCCCGGGGTAAAATGGGCGATTTTTTTTTTTTTTTTTTTAGTTCTACAAAATGGCCAGGCGACAATGGGCGTATTCTTGGGCTTCATGGCCTAAGGGCCCCCTATAGTAGTCGGTGATCGGGCCGCTCCCCATCAGCCGGCGGGGCCCGGGTACTTTTGACCCGTTTACCCCCCCCCCCCCCCAACGCCGGCCCCGAGTACAACCATGGACCGTCGATTTGGTGCGTATAACTCAATTCTTTGTAAAACAATTTATACTGAAGACGAGAGTGAAATGCTTCTGTGGTTAGTGTACTGGCGGAACAGCACAAGAAACAACGACTACATCAGTGCTTCTTAATTCATTTTTCCCTAGTAAAATGAAAAATATGAGAACGCTAGTCATCAAAAATAAGATTGCCACTTTCTTTGGAAACGATGAGACACACTGACTGTATATTACGGTTCAAAAGTACAGATTAAGTTAAAAGTTCGGATAAAGTTTCGGTACTGGATCAATAGAGAAATATTAAATTTTAAGGTCTAAAAAATGGTATTATCAAAATATGAAATCAGGAAATAATTTCAAGAAAAGTAAAAAATTAAATTCGAATTTTCATTGTGTGCGTTTAATGTAATGGCATATTAAGTGTTTTACATTTGAACACTAAAGTGTAATGATACAAAAGGGGAAGGGGGGGGGGGATCAATTTGATTTATTTTCTTCAGTTGGCTGTGTCGCCGTGCAGCATCGTCTGTTTTGCCCCATTTAATTACATTGGGCCATGCGTCGACTTGACCGCCGCGCGGCGCAAAACGCCTCGTCTGGTTTAGAACTCAATGTCATTATTTCTTAATCGGTTACATATAACACCCTTCACTCGCTAAAGATAGAAACAGAATTGGAAAATGTTCTAGACACTAGCTTTTGAAACACAAGCAATTGATAGACGCCTTAAATACAGGGCGTTCGCCGGAAAACGCTACCCTCCCAGTCTGTTGCCGTCGGCAACTTGCTCGGTCAGTGGAGCCAGCAGTTTCCGCCACACGCCACCGTGAATCACCGCACTGTTTAACACCTCCGCTGCCCCAACAGTGCAGTGCAGTGACCCTTACATTGTTAAGAACGGTTTCTTTGCATTGTAGATAGTTTGTCACTTCAGTCTCTTATTAATCAGTGTTGTGAATAAACGTTTCTTTGCGGTTTGGCTGGTTTGGGGCTTCATACTCTTATTAATCTGTACCGTGTTTGAGTGTGAGTAAAATTATGGTACGTTACAGTTTGCAACAAAGAATATTTCTCTACGATACATATGTGAAGAAGAAGTCGTTTAAAAAGTGTCGCAGTAAATTTCGTCGCGAATTTCCTGGCGCTTTACTGCCAGCTAAATCAACAATTCTGCGTCTGGTTAAAAAAGTAAGAGAAACGGGTTCATTTTTAACAAAAAGAGACTGTCGGTCAACCGTATTCTCACAGAGGAGAAAATTGACGATATCGCTTTTCGACTAGAACAGTCACCCAAAAAATCATTAAGTCAGTTAGGGCAGCGTGTGTCTCGAAATATGTTCAGAAGATGTGAAATGTGCATTACACAAGAGGGTCAACACTTCCAGCATCTTTTATAAGGTAAGCTAATGAATTACGTCACATTTAAATGCTTAGCACACAAGTTTATGAAGCGTAATTATTATGAAATAGTCCGCGGCCGACGGTCGAACAATGCCGGAAACTGACCGCTCGCTCGCCGGGAGCAGTTTCTTCCTTGTAGCGCTAACAGTGGGTTGCGTTTCCCGGCGAACGCCCTGTATAATTAATATGGAAAGATGAAATGGGAAATTAACAATTTATCAAAAACGCTAAAAGGTAGTTAGAGGGGGGGGGGGGGATGAGGGAAAAATTGCTGCCGGAGTAAACACTGTCACAATTTAAATTAATTGTTGCAAGGGTATAAGTTCGACTGTGGTTGATAATATAAAACCAATATGACACGCAAAGTAATATTTTGTTTGCGAAATTTTATCCTGTATCATAAGTAAGGAAACTCATGCTAGTAGGCCAACGCCAACCCAAATATAAGCATTTGAGGAAAACATGGCTACACAAAATCAGCATTGTGCAGAAAGAACCAATAGCTGTTACTCTCTCAAACTTCACCATCTGTAAGTTACATTTAAAAAAATAGTGTTTTATTAGCAACAATTATGAAAATAAAAACTAAGTTTTCTAGTGCATTTCTCAATCAATAAATTCGGTTTATAAACATTCGTTGGAATTGTATCTCACACTAAACCATTAATACAACTATCCGAATTTCGTCAGACTTTGCGAAAATTGTTAGCTTTGTGTAGCAGATATGTTTTGTAATAATGGGTTATTTATTTTTTATATACGAAATCAGTCAAGTGTTTATTAATCGGCGCCGAAAACAATTCCAAGTCCTGATTTAGATATATTTGTGTGTTTGGTTCTTGGCTGAACTAAACTTTGCACTCCAATACAAAACAGTAATTTTCGATATATTCTGGTACAATATATTGACCCTGTGGCATGTGGAAGGGATTTAGTTTAAAGCAAAATTTCGGACAGTTTTTCCTACATAAAGTCTACGAACATATGATCCTCGGTTGGAAATGGTCAATTGACATGCTGATACTTGACCGATTTTTTATTAGATTTAATTTAACTGCAATGGAGCACACGCTCCGGTGGCAATTTCCCTACACACCCAACTGCCCCCTATCCTACACTTGCCCTCTACAAATTTTAACTTTAAATTCTTTTAACGTTTTAGGTAGATTATTCATCATTCCCCTCGGTAACTCATTCCAATCCCTGACACCCTTACCTAAAAGAGAAAATCTTCCCACACCCTTGTGCCTGAAATCGAGTGCCAGCTTGTGGTCATGGTCATCTTTTCCCTTCCACGAACTACTTTTCATACCTACTGCAATATCTTTCCATGCCTCATCGCCAGTATACGCCCTGTACACTCCCATTACCCTCCTCATCCTCCTCCTGTCTTGCAATGAATCCCATTCAAGCTCCTTTATCATGTCTGTCACTGATTGCATTCTGCGATAATTTCCAGAAACAAATCTAGCAGCCCTTCTTTGCACCTTGCTGGAGTAGGGTTTCTAGAGGTTTTATTATCCGTCTAATGCAGCAAAAATAAACACTTCGTTATTCGAATACGTGTTTCGATTTATTGGTACTAGTTTTTATTTTTTTTATTCCATTTCATTCGGGAAATATTCTATTTCAGTGTTTTATTTATTTACTTTATCTGTTCCACACAAACTTTAAGCAAAAAAAGAGAAAAAGTTTCATTTTTTGTAAGCAGACTATTAATACCCATCTGTTATGATTGTGTAACATACTGCACGAAACTATCCTACCGCCTAAACCATTACAGATACAGACACGCCCATTCCTCACGTATTTTTAGCCGATGGAAGATTTAAACTACAAACGCATTTAATGCAACCCTTTGCAAAAACTACAGTTGTAAATGATGAAGGGGAAAAAAAAGTCACATCTTTGTAGGGCACTACGTGTAGTAGAAAATACCTTTGGAAGTTTAGCTCAGAAGTGGCGTATATATTTTTTTTTTTTTTGGCCTATAGAGTTGGATGTAGATAGCGCAGTCAAAGCTGTCAAAGCTACAATTTCGTAAGAAGTTAACACAAAACAGTTCACTGAAATTGAACTACAAGGTCACAATAATAACAAATCAACATGCCAATGCGTTCTCAACCGCAAGTTTTTTTTTTTAACTGCTTTACGTTTCTCAACAGCGAGGTCTTAAGAGACGGGAAAGGATGGGGGGCAAGGAATGGGAAGGAATTCGGCAATGGCCTTTTTAAGGAAGCATCCCAGCATTTGCCTGGAGTGATTTGGGAAAGCATGGAAAACCCAAATCTGGATGCCCGGACGGGGATTCGAACCACCGTCCTCCCGAATGCGAGGCCAGAACGCTATCCGTTACACCACCATGCTCGATTGAGAGAAAGATCAACTGATGCTGCCTATGCGGTACGAAACCATTTTGTAAATTACTTCAAAGAAAATTCATTTTAATTTTATGATAATTATACTAATATATTATTGCATCTATGAGTTATGGAGATAAAAGATGCTGTATAAAATAAACAAATGTATACTTTCTTGTATGGTTGAGCTTTTCAGCAATTTCATTCCACGTTTGGCAGTTCTATCATTACCGTGGCGCCAAAATCTGATGAGTTCTTGTAGAACTCGACGAAATAAATCGAAAATAAAGAATATTTTTTTTTGATATCTCGCTTGGTTTTTGAGATATAGCTTGTTAAAAATCAGCCATAGTTATAGTTCCTTCTGCTTTTGGTGTTTTTTCTTCTGGTCCAGGACGTATTTCAACCTAGAAATAATCACTAGGAAGAAAATAAAACACCTTTAGTGCATTTCCACAGTGTAGATATGGTGGTTTTCTGGTCCAGGCCGGATCTCACCCTAACCTCCTCATTTTTGAGATACAATATCTCGAGAACTAAGCGAGATATCAAAAAACTTTATTTTTTATTTTCCGTTTGTTTCGTCGAGTTACATACGAATTCATCATCAAATTTGGTTATAGCGAAATTTTTCTTCTGGTCCAGGCCGTTTTGAAACTAGCTACGTCAATTTTGAATACGATATCTCGAGAACCAAGCGAGATATCAAAAACTTTTATTCTTTATTTTCGAATTGTTTCGTCTAGTTCTATAAGAATCAATCATCAGATTGTGGCGCATCGGTAACGATAGAATCCCCTCCTGTTTTTGTACTCAGGAATGCATAGATTCTTATAAAAATGAACATTCTCGAACGCACTGAATGAGACTGGCTCGTCCACCATTGCCCGCCGCGGACTCTGTGGAATTCACAACCTGCCCGCCGCGGACTGGGTTTCCGCCGAGCTCTGTTTGACTGGGATGATGCAATACTATGTACCACAGAGTCGGCGCGGGCTGCATGCGTTCTATTTGAGTCGGTTTGACTGGGCGAGAAACTTCACAAGAAGGTTTTAGACAAGTAACTTTTTATGTACCTATCGCCTTGCTATGATATGATAAAACAGATCGAGTGAAAGAAACAAAGTAACAATATATCGATACCATATGAAGAAAATTAATTCAATGACGTCAGAGTATCACCACATTTTCAATCAGTGTTAAAACTCTCTGCTTAAAGTATTTAATATAACGCAAAACACGCATATTCAGCAGTACCACACACCTGATAGTGCTTTTATTAGTCCTAAAACTGCAGATGCGGGATTTCGATGAAGTGGTTAAAACAAAGTGGAAGAGAGCAATGTGCACACCTCACTAAAGCCACATTATCTCATTCCAAATCACTTTCGCATTCACGCAGTCCAATATCAAAAGCCATACTAACTACATTTTCAATTGATGATGTTGGTATGTCAATGTCATAACCTGGCTTTCGTCAAGCACATTGCGACATAGGCCTATACCTAGGTGTAGCAAATTGATTGTAAATCACAGAGTGAAATTTCGTGATGAAATAACGATCATGTCTTTACTTGTGGTTTGGAACATTGTATTCTCATAAAATCAGTTTGTTACTTCCGTTGGAATGCAACGTTTTGCATGGAAATCACACACCTCTGTTTTGTTAATGATTGCTTGTTCTAAGCATGTTTTCGTGCGGTTCCACGTGTTCCAGGTCAAAGGTGTCTCTTGTAAGTATTGCCAATAACCTTTCCATCTAACCTATTGGTTCCAATAGACGATATGGATTCCATTGCTTTTGGCCACTTACAGCTGTAGTTGCACGGTATTGTGACCGAATAAATCAGCTGTCACCGCGCTCATCTTGCACTCTCCACCTCCCGCTAACTACATTACTATATGGGAATAAGGTTGTCAGAAAAGTAAGGGGCGTCCATTAATTACGTGAGGTGAAATGGGGGGGGGAGAGGGGGTCCTGCGAAATCTTACCAAGGATGACGGACGGGGGTCGACGGAAATCTGACGTGAGCTAAAAAAAGTCCACAAACTACGCGGATGTCAACTTTTGGGGGGGGGGGGGGAGGTACAAGGGCGTTTGTAAGAAAGCTACAAGGTAGATCAGCAGGAGAGGGGGGGGGAGGAGGTGGTCCGCCCCCTAATGAATCAATTGCACTTCAATAGAGAAGCAACTTGCTGTTAGTAAAAGCTACAAGCAGTCTGGATAACGAATGCTTAAAATCCACTCAAGAAAGTGCTAAATTGCCTTAGACCAGATATAGCACACTAAGCAATTTCCAACAAACTTTACGGTCAGGCCTTAGCCAAAACAGCGGCCACATGGGGCCACACAAAAACAACGTTTCGACGACGTGCTATGTTGTCTTCATCAGATATCAAATCCATATATATACTACAGTTAATAGCCATGGGGTGGACGCACTTGCTGTTAATGTCGGGTTTTTTAACTGCTTGTCTCTTAACAGCGAGGTCTGTAGAGACGGGAAAGGATGGGGGCAAGGAATGGGAAGGAATTTGACCATGGCCTTTTTGAAGGAAGCATCCCGGCATTCACCTGGAGTGATTTGGGGAAACCATGGAAAACCCAAAGTTACTGCCGGGAGGCTGCACATATAGTCCACTGCCAGGCGAGTGCCGACCAATGAGCATCTTGGCTCTGTACGAGGTATGCTCTGTCGTTCAACTCAGCTTTTAACCCCTCATTTAACTGCTTCAAGCTCGCCATCCGGCAGTGAACCCGCGAAGATTAGCTATATTTTAGCAACACGCCGTTCACAGAAGCTCTGCGACAATAGCTCGTTTCATCATCATCATCCTGCAACGAATCCGAGAAAATTATGTTTTAGCCTTAAAATGTTTTTGCTAGTGCCTTCACGCTTTATCAACGTCGAGATCATTAGAGACGGGAAAGGAATGGGGACAAGGAACGGGAAGGAATTTAACTAGGGTCTTTTGAAAGAACCTTCCCGGCATTCGCCTGGATTGATTTGGAGAAACCATGGAAAACCCAACCGTTCACGCTCCACGCTGGGTACAACCCGAGGATACGATCTGAGGGAAATTAATGTTTTGGGGGAGGGAGGGAGGGATGTCGAACGTCGGATGGCATATTGCTTAAGCCCCGGCTACACGCTCCGTCTTGCGTGTGCAGGTAAACTGCGCAGTGAAAAACTGTACAAAAAGACGGAACACTGAAGAGTGGCCACACGGTACAGGTAAGCTGGTGCAAACCTAATGTGTCGACAGCTGTGAATCAGTGACGATATGGCCAACAGAAGAGGTTTTTTTTAATGGAATCATTATCTTATTGTTTACTTATAAAGAAACAACAGACACATAAGTGAATATGGGCATTGTCTACAATTATACATGTTTTTAAATTCAAACAAAGAAAAATAAAGCATTATGAGCTCTGTGGCAGTAGCATCTCCTATTAAAGCGCTAAAACCCTGTTACAGACACGATAATTATTTACCTTGAATTCCAAGACTTGTTGAAAATTAGATATTGGAGCCCGAGCAGCTTCTTGGCTATCTAAAAATTCTAACAAGTCATAGTACCATAAGGATATGTGGTAAATGTTTGTACTGAGACCTGACTTGAGAGAATTCTTAATTTTGATTATTTCTTTTCGACGACAACTTCTCAAGGAATTATTGCGTATGATAATGTAAATAATATATAACAATGTGAACATTGTTATAAATCTAAATTACATGCACTTATTCGTTCAAAACAAGTTTTATTTGAATTACAATGAAGGTACTTATGCATTATTAACAATACATGTAGTATACAAACCTCTCTTAATTTTTCAGTCATTAAATGATAAGCTTAGTTTTTTTCCTGACGGAATATTCCTTCGATTTAATCTTCCACAATGTTGGCAACGATTTGTACAATTCTATAAACTGAATTAACAAATTCCTTTGAATACTTTCGTACGTCACCCATCTCACTGTTGGAAAAAAAACTGTGCAAACCCAAAAACCGTACAGTCAAATCTTTAGCATGTCAACGATTGCACAAGCCGCTCTTTCGAGTTTGCACGCGCTACCGTGTTGCCGTCCACACCATGGAGGAAGGAAATATATGGAGGAGAAGTGACGTTAAATTGGTGAAGCAGGCTCGCGCATGCGCAGTGGCGGCAGCGGCGATATTGCGCTTCCAAACAATTGCGATGTTCCCAGTATATCCCGAAAACTAAGCAAGATATCGAAAAAATTTATTCTTTATTTTCGATTTGTCTCGTCGTGTTACATAAGAATCGATCATTAAATTTGACTTTTTACGAAATTTTTCTTCTCTATTTCAACTCAAGACACCTCACTTTTGATACAGTATCTCTAGAACTAGGTGAGATATCGAAAATTTTTATTCTTTATTTTTCATTTGTCTCGTCTTTTTAAATAAGAATCCATCATCAAATTTGACTTTGACCAATTTTTTCTTCTGAATTTCAACCAAAACAATTTCACATTTGGGACAGAATATCTCGAAAACTAAGCAGTATATAAAAATTTTTTATTCTTCATTTTTTATTTGTCATATCGACTTACATAAAAATCTATCACCAGATTGCGGCGTCACCTTTATCCTAGAGTCCCCTTGAGGTTTTTGTACATATTCCCCGTGTCTGTATGGAAGCGGCCATGCCCCCTCCACTCCGGCCATGCCCCCCACTCCTCCTCCGCCCTGCTTCACTTCAATGATAATGAAGTTCAATGCGTGGTGAAGGTCTCTTGCGTCGTCTCCATATATTTCCTTCCTCCATGGTCCACACGCTCCGTCTTGCATGCGCAAACTAGTTTGCGCATGCAAGAAGGAGCGTGTAGCCGGGGCATAATGCAGTTTTTCATTGTTTCTGTAGCTACCTCAAAATGCAGTTAGAAGTTTCAGAAGATATGTACCCTTTCTTCGGTAGATACGATGCAGCTTTTCTTTAGAGCACGCTAGTGACAATTCATATTACTGAAGTAAAACGAGAGAGAATATGTTCCTCTTTTAGGTGCCTTGAATTTATTTCCGTAAGAGGTTGGCTGCCATGTTAAATTACTACGATCCCAATGTACGAATGTGTCTGGTTACAACATGTCGCCGCTTAGTTGCGTTTGTTTATGAATTTGCCGTTAACCGTTAGGGAGCGTGCACAAACAACGTGTTCGGTCCAGGGGGGGGGGGGGGGGTGGCTAAAAGGCTACGCTGGGTTACGTGGGGGTAGGGGGGGTTCCGAGCCAGGCCACGTAGCTTTCCTTTAACATTTTTCACGGTTAAAATGAGGAACAGAACTCACAACAGCATGTGAATATTTCCCTCAGTTAATTATCTCCTTATGTAATTTACAATCGTCTGACAAGAGAAAACAATACAAAATGTCTTCTGGAATCAAAAAGGAAAAAAGCTACGTGCTACGTGGAAAGGGGGTGGGGGTAGAGGCAAAAGCCACGTAGGGCTAAGTGGGGGGAGGGGGTTCACAGGAGGCCAAAATTGAACTACATGGTTTATGCACGCTACCCCACCGCCTTTCTGCATGCAATACACACACAAAATTCATTTTTTATCATCAAGAATGATGCCTAAAAAAATATCTTCAATAAACTTAGACAAGTAATAACACGTGTTTCTTGGATTTAAACTTGTGCAGAACTGCCCATTTTCCGTACGATTTTACTCGACAAATATGGGGATTCTATTATTACCGTGGAGCCACAATCTGATGATTCATTCTTATAGAACCCGACGAGACAAACCGAAAGTAAATATATTTTTTTTGATATCTCGCTTAGTTCTCGAGATATCGTTTCTCAAAATTTACGTAGTTGAAACGGCCGGAAGTAGTTTACGTCGCGATACATGACTTCACAACGTGACATAGTGCTTATGAAAGTTGCTTAAATAACATTTCTCGTGCCATTGGCTGTGACAAAAAGATTCAGTTTTCATTATGGTCCAGGCTGAATTTCAATCTAACCACAATCTCTGCTAATATTGGCGCTACAAATTCAAAGCCTCAATCACACGCGCATTGATACAATCATTTTATCCTAAGTTAGCAACGTCGTGTATCGCGAGGTAAACTTGAACCAAACTGCCTGGACCAGAAGAAACATTTCGCTATAGCCAAATTTGATGATGAATTCGTATGTAAATCGACGAGACAAATGGAAAAGAAAGAATAAAATTTTTGATATCTCACTTAGTTCTCGAGATATTGTATCTCAAAAGTGAGTATACAAATATGTATATTCACCTTAAGACAGCCACGGGATTGATGGAGATAGCGATTCCGCAAATAGTTGCCGTGGGTAATACTGCCATTGTCAAATGCAACACAACGCTGGTAACACTTTCCCAAATACATTAAACGATGACATGTTAGAGTTTTACAACCTAATTTCTACTTTAAAATAATGGTCCAGACTGTATTACAACTTGAAAATAAATCGCCTTGCGACTATCACGTCATTAGAGACTTTTGTAACGGAATCGCGATCTCTAGTAGTTTGTCAAAGCAATGCTTGTGGTTGAAAAATAATTTAACTGCAATCATATTAGCTTTCCTACTTCCATTTTCTGGAGCCTTGATCAAACCATTAAAAATGTTATTATTACTTACCACGGGATGAATCCATGATGTGGAGGTTCTCAATAGCAGTTCACTTGTGAAACAGATTTTCCTTGTTTACGGCTGTGTTGACTGTTGCCTGTTGCCTGTTGCCTGTTGCCAACACTACGAGACAAAAAGACACCAGTTAAAAAAAAAAAAAAAAAAAAAAAAAAAAAAAAAAAAAAAAAAAAAAAAACCAGTAGGAAACAATATAATGGTTATTTTAAAATACAAATTATTATGCATTACATTCTTAGCTTTTATTTAAGAAATTAGATACAAAGAATAAAAAAATCAAAGTAAAATTATTTTTCGTCTACATCGTCAATTATCTCATCTTCAACGTTTTCTGATTAATTTTTCACATGAAAGTCGTTTTTTTTTAAATTTCGTTTTGTGCCTTTCTGTGGCATTAAATGAGTAGCATTCGGTTATTTCAGATTTTGTATGTAATGTTTTATTCATATTTCGTATACTTATTGTTGATATTCTGTTGCATAAATTGATTTCATTATATTTATAGCTGAAAACACAGTGGTGCTGCTATGAAGTAGGCACAAAAGTTTCTTTACCAATTCACACAGCACAGGAAATGTTTGAGACCCATTTATATTTTTCAATTCTTTTACATATGTCTAAAACTTCTTAACATCGGGGATTTGGTCAAAGGGTCACAGGTTTCGCGCCTGAAATTTTCCATTAGGCGAGAGAGAGGAACATGTTCCATGAAAAGGATGGACAAAAGTAGTGCCGAAGAGGGTGTGTGTGTTTGAGTGTTTGAGCCAATCACAGCCCCTGTATGGTTTCACGCGGACTAATGTGATTTCTCTGCTTTCCATACAACGCGGGAGGCGAGGACCTTTGCTCCGAGACACCGTCGCGTCGGGTGCTTGTGTGAAGGAGGGAGCTTCTGAGCGGGTCGACGTAGGTTCGACCCTCGTGGCGGCTAAGACAGCGCTCCATAGCGACGGGCTGATTACGAGTGTGCGGCGTGTGGAGATTTGTGCCGCTCTGCTTTGTGTGTTGCCGAGAGTGTATCAGTGACATTCGGAGAACGCACCATACGGCTGGGACCATATACCTTCCCAATAGAAGCGTCGGCTAAACTTCTGGGCCTATATCTGGACAGCAAACTAACATGGAGCCGCCATATAAACTATATATTACAGAAGGTTGGAAAAGCGCTGAACATACTCCGATCCATCACAGGAACATGGTGGGGAGCAGATCCTTCTACTCTACTAATCTTGTACCGATCCTTAATCCGTCCAGTAATAGATTATGGAAGCACCCTGTTCGGAAACACGCCAAAATACGTCTTGGAAAAACTGGACAGGGCTCAACATAGGGCCATAAGATTATGCCTAGGAGCAATGAGGTCTAGTCCTACCAATGCTCTTCTGATAGAAGCAACGGAAATGCCCCTTTCTATACGCCGGGAACTTCTTACAAACAAATACCTCATTCGCATCTTTGCTATAAAGGAACATCCTTTACTAAAGAAGCTGTCAGTAATTAACAGAATACTCACAATGAACGGACCACCACCAGCGAAAAGAGTGCCTCTACTATCAAAAGGATACAAGGAATATGAAAAGATTAAACCACTCGTATTAAAAAGCCGCATTATTCCAGGCTTCCTGTATCCATACGAATTTCAGTTCCTGAAACTACAAATATATTATCTACCAGAAAATATCATCCGGAGTAACAACATCAATACAGCAATTTCACACTTCTTGAACAAAACTTGGCCCAACTACATCCATATTTACAGCGACGGCTCTAAAACTACGGAAGGTGCAGGATACGCTTATTATTGCCCACATACTAACGAGTACGGACAAACATTACTACCTGCAGAGACGTCAATTTACACAGCGGAAACTATAGCCATGTGCGCAGCTATCAAGTACGGACTAGACAAGCACTTTCCAAGGATCTTAATACTTACTGACGCTAAGAGCGCTCTCCAGAAATTACAGAACCCAGTATGGAGTAACAAAATGCATCAATACCTGTACGAAATAATAAGATTAGCTTCAGAAGCTTCTTCAGTTGGCATACAAGTACATTTTCTCTGGATTAAAGGTCATATAGGAATAATGCACAATGAAATCGTCGACCAGCTAGCGAAACAATCAACGAAGGGCACTTTGCAGGCATTCAGCTACCTTGGAGGGATTTCATCCCACTAGTCTCTAGGAAGGCATACCTCAGTTGGAATGAAGACTGGTCCCGGACGCAGCTACTAAGAGGAAAACACTACTCAGCAGTACAACCTACAATACCGAAGACACCCTGGTTCGCAGAGCACAATATTGCGAGAAGACACGCAACAACAATCATTAGAATGAGGCTAGGACATGGTTGTTATCCTCACCACTTATGCCGCCTTCATATAATAGAAAGACCTATATGCACCTTAGACCAAGAAATTTCAGACCTCAATCACATCATTCTCTCCTGTTCACGGTTTCAATCACAACGAAAACGTTTCTACAGGCGCCTCGAACAGCTTTCAGTCAAATTCCCTGCTAGTGTTACCACAATTCTTCAATCAAAAAATGTCCAAATCTACAAGGCAATAGTTCGCTTCCTTCAAGACACAGAACTGACGATTTGAAGCCTCCAATACTCTGTAAAAAGAAAATAACAAACAAACATTAATGTATAATGCTGGCTAAATGGTCTCAGACCAAAGGGCAAATAAATAAATATAAATATCAGTGCGACCTCATACACACGTGAGTTACTAAGTAACGTGCCTGGTGGTAACTACCATCCGGTAATTCGTGATTGTTGTGAAGATCTCTTGTGGTGGTTTCCTTCAAGCCTCCTTCGTCGCCAAGGAATACATCCACGGTAATATTTTCAAGTACCTGCTACCGCAAATCTTTGTTTGAAACTGTCGAGACCCCAAAAACTGTGTTACAAAGCCCAGTAACGGCCTTCATCGAGATAAAGAGGTTCTCACTCTCTGAACTGAGCTAAATTATGGTCTGCTATCCCTCTGCTTCGTATCCAACTTGTATTTAATTTTTTTTTTTTTTTTTTTTTTTTTTTTTTTTTTTTTTTTTTGCTTTGGTTCAAATGTCATTATCATTACAATTTTGTGCATAAAGTAAATTTTCTTTGCACATAATAAATATAATGTAATTAATGGTAGATTGCCGTTTTCATTATTTGAAATCTCCCATTTCCAATGCTTAATGGATATAATTAGCTACTTGCATTGTCATTATTAAAATAATTATTGCATAGAAAACATTTATTAATTTCATATGGAAGTAATTCCTGGCGCCCAGCTCTTATCACGAATGCAAGTTTTTAGCGGACATTTACAGCTCTCACCAATAAATGGTGCAAGGTGTAGTGTGATTAATATATGTACAGGGTACACTACACCGTGTTATAGGCCAATAAACTGTTCCATTGCAAGTCTCGCATTATTTCATGTAGCAAGAACTTTATATCAATTTCTACCTTCGGTCTGTGGCCGTCAAACCACAGTGGTGTCAAACATTAGCCCAAACAGTCCAATGGTAAGATTCTAGTGGTGCTGCCAGAAGAACAGAAGAGACGCTTCGAGCAGAACTGTAATTCCCTAAGGTTAGTTCGTCGGCACACCTATCCACACACACGCCCAGTAGCCTTGGCCAATCAGCCCCTGACAACTACTGTTTTCATCGGTGTTTTCACCCATGGAGGAAGGAATTATATGGAGGAAGAAGTGACGTTAAATCGGTGAAGCAAGCACTAAACTCTCCCGCATGGTGGCAGCACCGGCAGCGACCATATGGCGCTTCCCAACAATTAAGGTGTTCACATTGTGGTAGATGCAGTGATTATTTCATTTAGTATTGTGTATAAGTGTTTAAAAATGCCAGCTTGTGTTGCGTACGGTTGCACAAATAGGCCAGACAGGAAAGAACCTGGAATATCATTTCATAAGTAAGTTGAATTGTAATTATCGTTGTTGAAGTGAGCGGTAGACACCGCAAACTTTGCAGCACGTCTATAAATATTTAGTCATAGCTCTCAATGGGATGACTTTGTTCTCAAATTTTTCTTGGTGTAGTGTAGAAAATCAGCAAACTTGCTATTTTGCACATAATAGACTAGCATTATTTTTTAACGAGTGTTTAAAATGAGATTTAAAGGGGCGTGTTTTACTTCGCGATTCAGTGAATTTACTATTACGATTTCTTTCGTCACGTTGCTGATTATACTGACAATGGATGATGAAATTAACTGTTATGTGAGAAGCTGTGAGTTTTATTAATTTTTTAAATAGCTATTTCAGGCCATTGACTTAGGTTATTTTTAAAGCTTCATATAAGACTTGTTTCTGTTTGTAAATACGTCTATACCTATTTTTACCGATTTTGAAATCTTTCTCATCTATTTATGTCGAAACAGGTTCATGCAGAAATAAAAATGGGCTTCATAAATAAAGAAGTTATTGGCCTTTGAACAAAATCAATTTGGGGAATGTGTTTCTAATTTAGTCTCTTTTTTTTTACAACATTCTCCCCCCCCCCCCCCGTATCTAAATCTAACTGAGAGATAATTTTTTTACAATTGTCCTAATAAGTAGGGCTGTGAAATTAGACAACACATCTTGATCAAGAGAATGTTCATTAAGGTGACTGAATAAACATTTTATTTCTGGTACCAGCCTACAAAATGTCTGGGTTGCTCATCCCTAGAGTGGGTCCTCTTACTTTTTTTCTGGTCTAGGACACATTTCAGACCTAACCACAAGTGGTAGTAATAAAACTGAAATATCCATTCTGCATGTCAACCATGTAAATCATTGTGGCTTTTGACAGAATTAATTTTTGGTCCAGCCTGCATCCAAACCTAAACCCCTCAATTTGGATGTTGTATATCCCCCAAACTAAGCAAGATATCGAAAACATTTATTCCTTATTATCGAGTTTTTTCGTCGTGTTACATAAGAATCCATCATTAAATTTGACTTTTGCGAAATTTTTCTTCTGCATTTCAACTCAAGACACCTCACTTTTGAGACAGTATATCTCGAGAACTAGGTGAAATATCGAAAAATTTTACTCTTTATTTTTTTTTGTCTCGTCTTTTTAAATAAAAATTCATCATAAAATTTGACTTTGAATAATTTTTTCTTCTGAATTTCAACCAAAACCATTTCACATTTGAGACAGAATATCTCGAAAACTAAGCAGGATATCAAAAAATTTTATTCTTCATTTTTTATTTGTCTCATCGAGTTACATAATAATCCATCACCAGATTGCGGCGTCACGTTTATCCTAGAGTCCCCTTGAGGTGTTTGTACATATTCCCCGTGTTTGTTGGGAAGCGGTCAAGCCCCCACCACTCCGGCCATGCCCCCCCACTCCTCCGCCGGCCTGCTTCACTCCCATGCGTGGTAAAGGTCTCTTGCGTCGTCTCCATATTATTCCTTCCACCATGGTTTCACCTCAACGCTAGGTTTAATCGTCCAAGCCATGATTTTGAGCCAGTGAGTGGTGCTCGAAAAAGTGGGACACAGAACCCAAAGTATATTAACGTATAAAGAATGGAGAGTGCTGACTGACGTATTGGATGAAGTGTCCGATTTGTTCAACACAGACAGCTCCCACACAGTCTCTTCCGAATGGTAGCTGGGATAAAAACTGTATGTGTTTATCGTAATTCTATCCTGCCAACTGCGTGTTCTTCAGAATCGACATGGCAAAACATCTTT
>CM061918.1:131795960-131870539 GCA_031002005.1 Vandiemenella viatica
AAAGATGTTTTGCCATGTCGATTCTGAAGAACACGCAGTTGGCAGGATAGAATTACGATAAACACATACAGTTTTTATCCCAGCTACCATTCGGAAGAGACTGTGTGGGAGCTGTCTGTGTTGAACAAATCGGACACTTCATCCAATACGTCAGTCAGCACTCTCCATTCTTTATACGTTAATATACTTTGGGTTCTGTGTCCCACTTTTTCGAGCACCACTCACTGGCTCAAAATCATGGCTTGGACGATTAAACCTAGCGTTGAGGTGAAACCATGGTGGAAGGAATAATATGGAGACGACGCAAGAGACCTTTACCACGCATGGGAGTGAAGCAGGCCGGCGGAGGAGTGGGGGGGCATGGCCGGAGTGGTGGGGGCTTGACCGCTTCCCAACAAACACGGGGAATATGTACAAACACCTCAAGGGGACTCTAGGATAAACGTGACGCCGCAATCTGGTGATGGATTATTATGTAACTCGATGAGACAAATAAAAAATGAAGAATAAAATTTTTTGATATCCTGCTTAGTTTTCGAGATATTCTGTCTCAAATGTGAAATGGTTTTGGTTGAAATTCAGAAGAAAAAATTATTCAAAGTCAAATTTTATGATGAATTTTTATTTAAAAAGACGAGACAAAAAAAAATAAAGAGTAAAATTTTTCGATATTTCACCTAGTTCTCGAGATATACTGTCTCAAAAGTGAGGTGTCTTGAGTTGAAATGCAGAAGAAAAATTTCGCAAAAGTCAAATTTAATGATGGATTCTTATGTAACACGACGAAAAAACTCGATAATAAGGAATAAATGTTTTCGATATCTTGCTTAGTTTGGGGGATATACAACATCCAAATTGAGGGGTTTAGGTTTGGATGCAGGCTGGACCAAAAATTAATTCTGTCAAAGCCACAATGATTACATGGTTGACATGCAGAATGGATATTTCAGTTTTATTACTACCACTTGTGGTTAGTCTGAAATGTGTCCTAGACCAGAAAAAAAGTAAGAGGACCCACTCTAGGGATGAGCAACCCAGACATTTTGTAGGCTGGTACCAGAAATAAAATGTTTATTCAGTCACCTTAATGAACATTCTCTTGATCAAGATGTGTTGTCTAATTTCACAGCCCTACTTATTAGGACAATTGTAAAAAAATTATCTCTCAGTTAGATTTAGATACGGGGGGGGGGGGGGAGAATGTTGTAAAAAAAAAGAGACTAAATTAGAAACACATTCCCCAAATTGATTTTGTTCAAAGGCCAATAACTTCTTTATTTATGAAGCCCATTTTTATTTCTGCATGAACCTGTTTCGACATAAATAGATGAGAAAGATTTCAAAATCGGTAAAAATAGGTATAGACGTATTTACAAACAGAAACAAGTCTTATATGAAGCTTTAAAAATAACCTAAGTCAATGGCCTGAAATAGCTATTTAAAAAATTAATAAAACTCACAGCTTCTCACATAACAGTTAATTTCATCATCCATTGTCAGTATAATCAGCAACGTGACGAAAGAAATCGTAATAGTAAATTCACTGAATCGCGAAGTAAAACACGCCCCTTTAAATCTCATTTTAAACACTCGTTAAAAAATAATGCTAGTCTATTATGTGCAAAATAGCAAGTTTGCTGATTTTCTACACTACACCAAGAAAAATTTGAGAACAAAGTCATCCCATTGAGAGCTATGACTAAATATTTATAGACGTGCTGCAAAGTTTGCGGTGTCTACCGCTCACTTCAACAACGATAATTACAATTCAACTTACTTATGAAATGATATTCCAGGTTCTTTCCTGTCTGGCCTATTTGTGCAACCGTACGCAACACAAGCTGGCATTTTTAAACACTTATACACAATACTAAATGAAATAATCACTGCATCTACCACAATGTGAACACCTTAATTGTTGGGAAGCGCCATATGGTCGCTGCCGGTGCTGCCACCATGCGGGAGAGTTTAGTGCTTGCTTCACCGATTTAACGTCACTTCTTCCTCCATATAATTCCTTCCTCCATGGGTGAAAACACCGATGAGAACAGTAGTTGTCAGGGGCTGATTGGCCAAGGCTACTGGGCGTTGTGTGGGATAGGTGTGCCGACGAACTAACCTTAGGGAATTACAGTTCTGCTCGAAGCGTCTCTTCTGTTCTTCTGGCAGCACCACTAGAATCTTACCATGGACTGTTTGGGCTAATGTTTGACACCACTGTGGTTTGACGGCCACAGACCGAAGGTTAGAAATTGATATAAAGTTCTTGCTACATGAAATAATGCGAGACTTGCAATGGAACAGTTTATTGGCCTATAACACGGTGTAGTGTACCCTGTACATATATTATCACACTACACCTTGCACCATTTATTGGTGAGAGCTGTAAATGTCCGCTAAAACCTTGCATTCGTGATAAGAGCTGGGCGCCAGGAATTACTTCCATATGAAATTAATAAATGTTTTCTATGCAATAATTATTTTAATAATAACAATGCAAGTAGCTAATTATATCCATTAAGCATTGGAAATGGGAGATTTCAAATAATGAAAACGGCAATCTACCATTAATTACATTATATTTTATTATGTGCAAAGAAAATTTACTTTATGCACAAAATTGTAATGATAATGACATTTGAACCAACGCAAAAAAAAAAAAAAAAAAAAAATACAAGTTGGATACGAAGCAGAGGGATAGCAGACCATAATTTAGCTCAGTTCAGAGAGTGAGAACCTCTTTATCTCGATGAAGGCCGTTACTGGGCTTTGTAACACAGTTTTGGGGTCTCGACAGTTTCAAACAAAGATTTGCGGTAGCAGGTCTTGAAAATATTACCGTGGATGTATTCCTTGGCGACGAAGGAGGCTTGAAGGAAACCACCACAAGAGATCTTCACAACAGATCACGAATTACCGGATGGTAGTTACCACCAGGCACGTTACTTAGTAACTCACGTGTGTATGAGGTCGCACTGATATTATATTTATTATTTATTTATTTGCCCTTGCCTTTAGCCAGCATTATACATTAATGTTTGTTTGTTATTTCTTTTTACAGAGTATTGGAGGCTTCAAATCGTCAGTTCTGTGTCTTGAAGGAAGCGAACTATTGCCTTGTAGATTTGGACATTTTTTGATTGAAGAATTGTGGTAACACTCGCAGGGAATTTGACTGAAAGCTGTTCGAGGCGCCTGTAGAAAACGTTTTCGTTGTGATTGAAACCGTGAACAGGAGAGAATGATGTGATTGAGGTCTGAAATTTCTTGGTCTAAGGTGCATATAGGTCTTTCTATTATATGAAGGCGGCATAAGTGGTGAGGATAACAACCATGTCCTAGCCTCATTCTGATAATGGTTGTTGCGTGTCTTCTTGCAATATTGTGCTCTGCGAACCAGGGTGTCTTCGGTATTGTAGGTTGTACTGCTGAGTAGTGTTTTCCTCTTAGTAGCTGCGTCCGGGACCAGTCTTCATTCCAACTGAGGTATGCCTTCTAGAGACTAGTGGGATGAAATCCCTCCAAGGTAGCTGAATGCCTGCAAAGTGCCCTTCGTTGATTGTTTCGCTAGCTGGTCGACGATTTCATTGTGCATTATTCCTATATGACCTTTAATCCAGAGAAAATGTACTTGTATGCCAACTGAAGAAGCTTCTGAAGCTAATCTTATTATTTCGTACAGGTATTGATGCATTTTGTTACTCCATACTGGGTTCTGTAATTTCTGGAGAGCGCTCTTAGCGTCAGTAAGTATTAAGATCCTTGGAAAGTGCTTGTCTAGTCCGTACTTGATAGCTGCGCACATGGCTATAGTTTCCGCTGTGTAAATTGACGTCTCTGCAGGTAGTAATGTTTGTCCGTACTCGTTAGTATGTGGGCAATAATAAGCGTATCCTGCACCTTCCGTAGTTTTAGAGCCGTCGCTGTAAATATGGATGTAGTTGGGCCAAGTTTTGTTCAAGAAGTGTGAAATTGCTGTATTGATGTTGTTACCCCGGATGATATTTTCTGGTAGATAATATATTTGTAGTTTCAGGAACTGAAATTCGTAGGATACAGGAAGCCTGGAATAATGCGGCTTTTTAATACGAGTGGTTTAATCTTTTCATATTCCTTGTATCCTTTTGATAGTAGAGGCACTCTTTTCGCTGGTGGTGGTCCGTTCATTGTGAGTATTCTGTTAATTACTGACAGCTTCTTTAGTAAAGGATGTTCCTTTATAGCAAAGATGCGAATGAGGTATTTGTTTGTAAGAAGTTCCCGGCGTATAGAAAGGGGCATTTCCGTTGCTTCTATCAGAAGAGCATTGGTGACTAGACCTCATTGCTCCTAGGCATAATCTTATGGCCCTATGTTGAGCCCTGTCCAGTTTTTCCAAGACGTATTTTGGCGCGTTTCCGAACAGGGTGCTTCCATAATCTATTACTGGACGGATTAAGGATCGGTACAAGATTAGTAGAGTAGAAGGATCTGCTCCCCACCATGTTCCTGTGATGGATCGGAGTATGTTCAGCGCTTTTCCAACCTTCTGTAATATATAGTTTATATGGCGGCTCCATGTTAGTTTGCTGTCCAGATATAGGCCCAGAAGTTTAGCCGACGCTTCTATTGGGAAGGTATATGGTCCCAGCCGTATGGTGCGTTCTCCGAATGTCACTGATACACTCTCGGCAACACACAAAGCAGAGCGGCACAAATCTCCACACGCCGCACACTCGTAATCAGCCCGTCGCTATGGAGCGCTGTCTTATCCGCCACGAGGGTCGAACCTACGTCGACCCGCTCAGAAGCTCCCTCCTTCACACAAGCACCCGACGCGACGGTGTCTCGGAGCAAAGGTCCTCGCCTCCCGCGTTGTATGGAAAGCAGAGAAATCACATTAGTCCGCGTGAAACCATACAGGGGCTGTGATTGGCTCAAACACTCAAACACAACACCCTCTTCGGCACTACTTTTGTCCATCCTTTTCATGGAACATGTTCCTCTCTCTCGCCTAATGGAAAATTCAGGCGCGAAACCTGTGACCCTTTCACCAATCCCCGATGTTAAGAAGTTTTAGACAGATGTAAAAGAATTGAAAAATATAAATGGGTCTCAAACATTTCCTGTGCTGTGTGAATTGGTAAAGAAACTTTTGTGCCTACTTCATAGCAGCACCACTGTGTTTTCAGCTATAAATATAATGAAATCAATTTATGCAACAGAATATCAACAATAAGTATACGAAATATGAATAAAACATTACATACAAAATCTGAAATAACCGAATGCTACTCATTAATGCCACAGAAAGGCAAAAACGAAATTTAAAAAAAAACGACTTTCATGTGAAAAATTAATCAGAAAACGTTGAAGATGAGATAATTGACGATGTAGACGAAAATAATTTTACTTTGATTTTTTATTCTTTGTATCTATTTCTTAAATAAAAGCTAAGAATGTAATGCATAATAATTTGTATTTTAAATAACCATTATATTGTTTCCTACTGGGTTTTTTTTTTTTTTTTTTTTTTTTTTTTTTTAACTGGGTCTTTTTGTCTCGTAGTGTTGGCAACAGGCACAACAGGCAACAACACAGCCGTACACAAGGAAAATCTGTTTCTTACAAGTGAACTGCTATTGAGAACCTCCACATCATGGATTCATCCCGTGGTAAGTAATAATAACATTTTTAATGGTTTGATCAAGGCTCCAGAAAATGGAAGTAGGAAAGCTAATATGATTGCAGTTAAATTATTTTTCAACCACAAGCATTGCTTTGACAAACTACTAGAGATCGCGATTCCGTTACAAAAGTCTCTAATGACGTGATAGTCGCAAGGCGATTTATTTTCAAGTTGTAATACAGTCTGGACCATTATTTTAAAGTAGAAATTAGGTTGTAAAACTCTAACATGTCATCGTTTAATGTTTGGGAAAGTTTACCAGCGTTGTGTTGCATTTGACTATGGCAGTATTACCCACGGCAACTATTTGCGGAATCGCTATCTCCATCAATCCCGTGGCTGTCTTAAGGTGAATATACATATTTGTATACTCACTTTTGAGATACAATATCTCGAGAACTAAGTGAGATATCAAAAATTTTATTCTTTCTTTTCCATTTGTCTCGTCGATTTACATACGAATTCATCATCAAATTTGGCTATAGCGAAATGTTTCTTCTGGTCCAGGCAGTTTGGTTCAAGTTTACCTCGCGATACACGACGTTGCTAACTTAGGATAAAATGATTGTATCAATGCGCGTGTGATTGAGGCTTTGAATTTGTAGCGCCAATATTAGCAGAGATTGTGGTTAGATTGAAATTCAGCCTGGACCATAATGAAAACTGAATCTTTTTGTCACAGCCAATGGCACGAGAAATGTTATTTAAGCAACTTTCATAAGCACTATGTCACGTTGTGAAGTCATGTATCGCGACGTAAACTACTTCCGGCCGTTTCAACTACGTAAATTTTGAGAAACGATATCTCGAGAAATAAGCGAGATTCAAAAAAATTATTCTTTACTTTGTTTGTCTCGTCGGGTTCTATAAGAATGAATCATCAGATTGTGGGCTCCACGTAATAATAAATCCCAATATTTTCGAGTAAAATCGTACGGAAAATGGGCAGTTCTGCACAAGTTTAAATCCATAAAACACGTGTTATTTATTACTTGTCTAAGTTTATTAAGATATTTTTTAGGCATCATTCTTAGATATAAATGAATTTTTGTGTATTGCATGCAGAAAGGCGGTGGGTAGCGTGCATAAACCACGTAGTTTCAATTTTGGCCTCCTGTGAACCCCCTCCCCCCCTTAGCCCTACGTGGCTTTTGCCTCTACCCCCACCCCATTTCCACGTAGCACGTAGCTTTTTTTCCTTTTTGATTCCAGAAGACATTTTGTATTGTTTTCTCTTGTCAGACGATTGTAATTACATACGGAGATAATTAACTGAGGGAAATATTCACATGCTGTTGTGAGTTCTGTTCCTCATTTTAACCGTGAAAAATGTTAAAGGAAAGCTACGTGGCCTGGCTCGGAACCCCCCCTACCCCCACGTAACCCAGCGTAGCCTTTTAGCCACCCCCCCCCCCCCCCCTGGACCGAACACGTTGTTTGTGCACGCTCCCTAACGGTTAACGGCAAATTCATAAACAAACGCAACTAAGCGGCGACATGTTGTAACCAGACACATTCGTACATTGGGATCGTAGTAATTTAACATGGCAGCCAACCTCTTACGGAAATAAATTCAAGGCACCTAAAAGAGGAACATATTCTCTCTCGTTTTACTTCAGTAATATGAATTGTCACTAGCGTGCTCTAAAGAAAAGCTGCATCGTATCTACCGAAGAAAGGGTACATATCTTCTGAAACTTCTAACTGCATTTTGAGGTAGCTACAGAAACAATGAAAAACTGCATTATGCCCCGGCTACACGCTCCTTCTTGCATGCGCAAACTAGTTTGCGCATGCAAGACGGAGCGTGTGGACCATGGAGGAAGGAAATATATGGAGACGACGCAAGAGACCTTCACCACGCATTGAACTTCATTATCATTGAAGTGAAGCAGGGCGGAGGAGGTGGGGGCATGGCCGGAGTGGAGGGGGCATGGCCGCTTCCATACAGACACGGAATATGTACAAAAACCTCAAGGGGACTCTAGGATAAAGGTGACGCCGCAATCTGGTGATAGATTTTTATGTAAGTCGATATGACAAATAAAAAATGAAGAATAAAATTTTTATATACTGCTTAGTTTTCGAGATATTCTGTCCCAAATGTGAAATTGTTTTGGTTGAAATTCAGAAGAAAAAATTGGTCAAAGTCAAATTTGATGATGGATTCTTATTTAAAAAGACGAGACAAATGAAAAATAAAGAATAAAAATTTTCGATATCTCACCTAGTTCTAGAGATATACTGTATCAAAAGTGAGGTGTCTTGAGTTGAAATAGAGAAAAAAATTTCGTAAAAAGTCAAATTTAATGATCGATTCTTATGTAACACGACGAGACAAATCGAAAATAAAGAATAAATTTTTCATATCTTGCTTAGTTTTCGGGATATACTGGGAACATCGCAATTGTTTGGAAGCGCAATATCGCCGCTGCCGCCACTGCGCATGCGCGAGCCTGCTTCACCAATTTAACGTCACTTCTCCTCCATATATTTCCTTCCTCCATGGTGTGGACGGCAACACGGTAGCGCGTGCAAACTCGAAAGAGCGGCTTGTGCAATCGTTGACATGCTAAAGATTTACTGTACGGTTTTTGGGTTTGCACAGTTTTTTTTCCAACAGTGAGATGGGTGACGTACGAAAGTATTCAAAGGAATTTTAATTCAGTTTATAGAATTGTACAAATCGTTGCCAGCATTGTGGAATTAAATCGAAGGAATATTCCGTCAGGAAAAAAAACTAAGCTTATCATTTAATGACTGAAAAATTAAGAGGTTTGTATACTACATGTAGTTAATAATGCATAAGTACCTTCATTCTAATTCAAATAAAACTATTTTTGAACGAATAAGTGCATGTAATTTAGATTTATAACAATGTTCACATTGTTATATATTATTTACATTATCATACGCAATAATTCCTTGAAGTTGTCGTCGAAAAGAAATAATCAAAATTAAGAATTCTCTCAAGTCAGGTCTCAGTACAAACATTTACCACATATCCTTATGGTACTATGACTTGTTAGAATTTTTATAGCCAAGAAGCTGCTCGGGCTCCAATATCTAATTTTCAAGTCTTGGAATTCAAGGTAAATAATTATCGTGTCTGTAACAGGGTTTTAGCGCTTTAATAGGAGATGCTACTGCCACAGAGCTCATAATGCTTTATTTTTCTTTGTTTGTGAATTTAAAAACATGTATAATTGTAGACAATGCCCATATTCACTTATGTGTCTGTTGTTTCTTTATAAGTAAACAATAAGATAATGATTCCATTAAAAAAACCTCTTCTGTTGGCATATCGTCACAGACTCCCAGCTGTCGACACACTAGGTTTGCACAAGCTTACCTGTACCGTGTGGCCACTCTTCCCTGTTCCGTCTTTTTGTACAGTTTTTCACTGCGCAGTTTATCTGCACACGCAAGACGGAGCGTGTAGCCGGGGCTTAAGCAATATGCCATCCGACGTTCGACATCCCTCCCCCAAAACATTAATTTCCCTCAGATCGTATCCTCGGGTTGTACCCAGCGTGGAGCGTGAACGGTTGGGTTTTCCATGGTTTCTCCAAATCAATCCAGGCGAATGCCGGGAAGGTTCTTTCAAAAGACCCTAGTTAAATTCCTTCCCGTTCCTTGTCCCCATTCCTTTCCCGCCTCTAATGATCTCGACGTCGATAAAAGCATTAAAACATTTTCAGGCTAAAACATAATTTTCTCGGATTCGTTGCAGAGCTTCTGTGAAGCGGCGTGTTGCTAAATATAGCTAATCTTCGCGGGTTCACTGCCGGATGGCGAGCTTTCGGCGGCGACTCTCTGCTTGAAGCAGTTAAATGAGGGGTTAAAAGCTGAGTTGAACGACAGAGCATACCTCGTACAGAGCCAAGATGCTCATTGGTCGGCACTCGCCTGGCAGTGGACTATATGTGCAGCCTCCCGTCAGTAACTTTGGGTTTTCCATGGTTTCCCCAAATCACTCCAGGTGAATGCCGGGATGCTTCCTTCAAAAAGGCCATGGTCAAATTCCTTCCCATTCCTTGCCCCCATCCTTACCGTCTCTACAGACCTCGCTGTTAAGAGACAAGCAGTTAAAAAACCCGGCATTAACAGCAAGTGCGTCCACCCCATGGCTATTAACTGTAGTATATATATGGATTTGATATCTGATGAAGACATCATAGCACGTCGTCGAAACGTTGTTTTTGTGTGGCCCCATATGGCTGCTGTTTTGGCTAAGGCCTGACCGTAAAGTTTGTTGGAAATTGCTTAGTGTGCTATATATGGTCTAAGGCAATTTAGCACTTTCTTGAGTGGATTTTAAGCATTCGTTATCCAGACTGCTTGTAGCTTTTACTAACTGCAAGTTGCTTCTCTATTGAAGTGCAATTGATTCATTAGGGGGCGGACCACCTCCCCCCCCTCTCCTGCTGATCTACCTTGTAGCTTTCTTACAAACGCCCTTGTACCCTCCCCCCCCCCCCCAAAGTTGACATCCGCGTAGTTTGTTGACTTTTTTTAGCTCACGTCAGATTTCCGTCGACCCCCGTCCGTAAGATTTCGGTAAGATTTGGTAAGATTTCGCAGGACCCTCCCCCCATTTCACCTCACGTAATTAATGGACGCCCCTTACTTTTCTGACACCCTTATTCCCATATAATGATATAGTTAGCGGGAGGTGGAGAGTGCAAGATGAGCGCGGTGACAGCTGATTTATTCGGTCACAATACCGTGCAAACTACAGCTGTAAGCAATGGAATCCATATCGTCTATTGGAACCAATAGGTTAGATGGAAAGGTTATTGGCAATACTTACAAGAGACACCTTTGACCTGGAACACGTGGAACCGCACGAAAACATGCTTAGAACAAGCAATCATTAACAAAACAGAGGTGTGTGATTTCCATGCAAAACGTTGCATTCCAACGGAAGTAACAAACTGATTTTATGAGAATACAATGTTCCAAACCACAAGTAAAGACATGATCGTTATTTCATCACGAAATTTCACTCTGTGATTTACAATCAATTTGCTGCACCTAGGTATAGGCCTATGTCGCAATGTGCTTGACGAAAGCCAGGTTATGACATTGACATACCAACATCATCAATTGAAAATGTAGTTAGTATGGCTTTTGATATTGGACTGCGTGAATGCGAAAGTGATTTGGAATGAGATAATGTGGCTTTAGTGAGGTGTGTATATTGCTCTCTTCCACTTTGTTTTAACCACTTCATCGAAATCCCGCATCTGCAGTTTTAGGACTAATAAAAGCACTATCAGGTGCGTGGTACTGTTGAATATACGTGTTTTTGCGTTATATTAAATACTTTAAGCAGAGTTTTAACACTGTTGATTGAAAATGTAGTGATACTCTGACGTCATTGAATTAATTTTCTTCATATGGTATCGATAAATTTACTTTGTTTCTTTCATTCGATCTGTTTTATCATATCATAGCAAGGCGATAGGTACATAAAAAGTTACTTGTCTAAAACCTTCTTGTGAAGTTTCTCGCCCAGTCAAATAGAACGCAGGCAGCCCATGGAGGAAGGAATAATATGGAGACGACGCAAGAGACCTTTACCACGCATGGGAGTGAAGCAGGCCGGCGGAGGAGTGGGGGGGCATGGCCGGAGTGGTGGGGGCTTGACCGCTTCCCAACAAACACGGGGAATATGTACAAACACCTCAAGGGGACTCTAGGATAAACGTGACGCCGCAATCTGGTGATGGATTATTATGTAACTCGATGAGACAAATAAAAAATGAAGAATAAAATTTTTTGATATCCTGCTTAGTTTTCGAGATATTCTGTCTCAAATGTGAAATGGTTTTGGTTGAAATTCAGAAGAAAAAATTATTCAAAGTCAAATTTTATGATGAATTTTTATTTAAAAAGACGAGACAAATAAAAAATAAAGAGTAAAATTTTTCGATATTTCACCTAGTTCTCGAGATATACTGTCTCAAAAGTGAGGTGTCTTGAGTTGAAATGCAGAAGAAAAATTTCGCAAAAGTCAAATTTAATGATGGGTTCTTATGTAACACGATGAAAAAAACTCGATAATAAGGAATAAATGTTTTCGATATCTTGCTTAGTTTTGGGGGATATACAACATCCAAATTGAGGGGTTTAGGTTTGGATGCAGGCTGGACCAAAAATTAATTCTGTCAAAGCCACAATGATTACATGGTTGACATGCAGAATGGATATTTCAGTTTTATTACTACCACTTGTGGTTAGTCTGAAATGTGTCCCTAGACCAGAAAAAAAGTAAGAGGACCCACTCTAGGGATGAGCAACCCAGACATTTTGTAGGCTGGTACCAGAAATAAAATGTTTATTCAGTCACCTTAATCAACATTCTCTTGATCAAGATGTGTTGTCTAATTTCACAGCCCTACTTATTAGGACAATTGTAAAAAAATTATCTCTCAGTTAGATTTAGATACGGGGGGGGGGGGGGGGGGGAGAATGTTGTACAAAAAAAAAGACTAAATTAGAAACACATTCCCCAAATTGATTTTGTTCAAAGGCCAATAACTTCTTTATTTATGAAGCCCATTTTTATTTCTGCATAAACCTGTTTCGACATAAATAGATGAGAAAGATTTCAAAATCGGTAAAAATAGGTATAGACGTATTTACAAACAGAAACAAGTCTTATATGAAGCTTTAAAAATAACCTAAGTCAATGGCCTGAAATAGCTATTTAAAAAATTAATAAAACTCACAGCTTCTCACATAACAGTTAATTTCATCATCCATTGTCAGTATAATCAGCAACGTGACGAAAGAAATCGTAATAGTAAATTCACTGAATCGCGAAGTAAAACACGCCCCTTTAAATCTCATTTTAAACACTCGTTAAAAAATAATGCTAGTCTATTATGTGATTTTTCTACACTACACCAAGAAAAATTTGAGAACAAAGTCATCCCATTGAGAGCTATGACTAAATATTTATAGACGTGCTGCAAAGTTTGCGGTGTCTACCGCTCACTTCAACAACGATAATTACAATTCAACTTACTTATGAAATGATATTCCAGGTTCTTTCCTGTCTGGCCTATTTGTGCAACCGTACGCAACACAAGCTGGCATTTTTAAACACTTATACACAATACTAAATGAAATAATCACTGCATCTACCACAATGTGAACACCTTAATTGTTGGGAAGCGCCATATGGTCGCTGCCGGTGCTGCCACCATGCGGGAGAGTTTAGTGCTTGCTTCACCGATTTAACGTCACTTCTCCTCCATATAATTCCTTCCTCCATGAGGCAGCCCGCGCGGGACTCTGTGGTACATAGTATTGCATCATCCCAGTCAAACAGAGCGCGGCGGAAGCCCAGTCCGCGGCGGGCAGGCAGCAGGTTGTGAATTCCACAGTCCGCGGTGGGCAATGGTGGAGGAGAGAGTAAGTCTCATTCAGTGCGTTCGAGAATGTTCATTTTTATAAGAATCTAGGCATTCCTGAGTACAAAAACGGGGGGATTCTATCGTTACCGATGCGCCACAATCTGATGATTGATTTTTATAGAACTCGACGAAACGAATTGAAAATAAAGAATAAGTTTTTGATATCTCGCTTGGTTCTCGAGATATCGTATCTCAAAATTGACGTAGCTAGTTTGAAATACGGCCTGGACCAGAAGAAAAATTTCGCTATAACCAAATTTGGTGATGAATTCGTATGTAACTCGACGAAACAACCGGAAAATAAAAAAATAAAGCTTTTTGATATCTCGCTTAGTTCTCGAGATATTGTATCTCAAAAATGAGGAGGTTAGGGTGAGATCCGGCCTGGACCAGAAAACCACCATATCTACACAGTGGAAATGCACTAAAGGTGTTTTATTTTCTTCCTAGTGATTATTGCTAGGTTGATATACTGCCTGGACCAGAAGAAAAAACACCAAAAGCAGAAGGAACTATAACTATGACTGATTTTTAACATGCTATATCTCAAAAACCAAGCGAGATATTAAAAAATTTTATTCTTTATTTTCGATTTATTTCGTCGAGTTCTACAAGAACTCATCAGATTTTGGCGCCACGGTAATGATAGAACTGCCAAAACGTGGAATGAAATTGCTGAAAAGCTGAACCATACAAGAAAGTATACATTTGTTTATTTTATACAGCATGTTTTATTTTCCATACTCATAGATGCAATAATATATTAGTATAATTATCATAAAATTAAAATGAATTTTCGTTGAAGTAATTTACAAAATGGTTTCGTACCGTATAGGCAGCATCAGTTGATCTTTCTCTCAATCTAGCGTGGTGGTGTAACTGATAGCGTTCTGGCCTCGCATTCGGGAGGACGGTGGTTCGAATCCCCCGTCCGGGCATCCAGATTTGGGTTTTCCATGGTTTCCCCAAATCACTCCAGGTAAATGCTGGGATGCTTCCTTAAAAAGGCCATTGCCGAATTCCTTCCCATTCCTTGCCCCCATCCTTTCCCGTCTCTTAAGACCTCGCTGTTGAGAAACGTAAAGCAGTTAAAAAAAAAACTTGCGGTTGAGAACGCATTGACATGTTGATTTGTTATTATTGTGACCTTGTAGTTCAATTTCAGTGAACTGTCTTGTGTAACTTCTTACGAAATTGTAGCTTTGACAGCGCTATCTACATCCAACTCTATATGCAAAAAAAAAAAAAAAAAAAAAAAAAAAAAAAAAAAAAACGCCACGTCTGAGCTAAACTTCCAAAGGTATTTTCTACTACACGTAGTGCCCTACAAAGATGTGTGACTTTTTTTTTCCCTTCATCATTTACAACTGTAGTTTTTGCAAAAGGTCGCATTAAATGCGTTTGTAGTTTAAATCTTCCATCGCCTAAAAATACGTGAGGAATGGGCGTGTCTGTATCTGTAATGGTTTAGGTGGCAGGATAGTTTCGTGCAGTATGTTACACAATCATAGCAGATGGGTATTAATAGTCTGCTTACAAAAAATGAAACTTTTTCTCTTGTTTTGCTTAAAGTTTGTGTGGAACAGATAAAGTAAATAAATAAGAGGCAAGAGCGCAATCACTGGGACTCATCAAGGAACTGTCGTTTTGATCTGAAAACTGTTACACACGTTCCTTGGGTGATATTATTTAATATATGTTGCTCTTAGAGCTGTAAAACTTATACATACCTTACAAACTTAACTCAAAAATTGATGTTACATTATACGGCGTGTGGCTGGGAGATATACATCGACGTATAACAATCATGCAGATGTTCTTGGAACTATATTATTTAAGAATATGTTGCTGTCACAGCCATTAAAAATGTATTCATGGAAGAATTTGCACACTCATAAAAAATAAAAATTTTCAATCGTAAGCAAACGATAGACGCCATAATTACGTACACACATGCCACTAGCACATGGCATTTATGAAAGTAGGTTACGGTAATATTAACGTAAGTTGTGTTTATGATGAAAGAGCGGCAGTATTCGTGTTTTAACATAGGGTTGAAGGAATTTAATATTTATAAATGTTTTTAATCTGAGGTTGAAATGCAGCCTGTACCAGAATGGCACATAGGCCTACTTTTTGTTTCTAAAACAAAACTCTGTTGAATTTGTTAAAGATTTAATTTTTCTTTATTTTCAAGCAGCATTAGCGGTGGCTTTGGATATGTTGAAAGACAGGCTGATCCAAAAATTGAAATTTATTTAAAAAATTTTGAGCTCAGCGCTTGTGGATAGGTTCAATGCAGCCTGGACCATAATGTTCATAGAAGTTGCCCGTTGTAGCTTAATGATTTTTTTAAAAAATTGTGCTACCGTGATTTTGAGCAGAATTATTAGCGCCGCCTGAACAGAGGTGAAGCAGGAACGTTTGCGTTATCATTATACATCGTCGTATGCCTTTTCCCAGTCGCGCGCGGCTTAACGGTACGGTACTTTTGGAGTCAATTTTCTGAGAATTGATATATTTTACAGCTCCAAGAGCAACATATATTAAATAATATCACCCAACTAACGTGTACAACAGTTTTCAGGACAAAACTAGTATTCCTTGATGAGTCCCAGTGTCTGGGCTATTACCAAATAAAACACTGAAATAGAATATTTCCCGAATGAAATGGAATAAAAAAATAAAAACTAGTACCAATAAATCGAAACGTGTATTCGAATAAAGAAGTGTTTATTTTTGCTGCATTAGACGGATAAAAAAACCGCTAGAAACCCTAGTCTAGCATCTAATAAAAAATGGATCAAGTATCAGCAGGTCAATAATTGACCCTTTTCAACCGAGGATCATATGTTCGTAGACTTTATGTAGGAGAAACTGTCCGAAATTTTGCTGTAAACTAAATCCCTTCCACATGCCACAGGGTCAGTATATTGTACCAGAATATATCGAAAATTGTTTTGTATTGGAGTGTAAAGTTTAGTGCAGCCAAGAACCAAACACAGATATATCTAAATCAGGACTTGGAATTGTTTTCGGCGCCGATTAATAAACACACGACTGATTTCGTATATAAAAAATAAATAACCCATTATTACAAAACACATTTGCTACACAAAGCTAACAATTTTCGCAAAGTCTGACGAATTTCGGATAGTTGTATTAATGGTTTACTGTGAGAAACAGTTCCAACGAATGTTTATAAACGGAATTTATTGATTGAGAAATGCACTAGAAAACTTAGTTTTTATTTTCATAATTGTTGCTAATAAAACTAATTTTTTAAATGTAACTTACAGATGGTGACATTTGAGAGAGCAACAGCTATTGCTTCTTTCTGCACAGTGCTGATTTTGTGTAACCATGTTTTCCTCAAATGCTTATATTTGGGTTGGCGTTTGCCTACTAGCATGAGTTTCCTTACTTATGATACAGGATAAAATTCCTCATTCCCCCCCCCCCCCCAGCTACCTTTTAGCGTTTTTGATAAATTAATTTCCCATTGCATCTTTTCATATTATATTTAAGGCGTCTATCAATTGTTTGTGTTTCAAAAGCTAGAGTCTAGAACATTTTCCAATTCTGTTTCGATCTTTAGCGAGTGAAGAGTGTTATATGTAACCGATTAAGAAATAATGACATTAAGTTCTAAAACAGACGAGGCGTTTTGCGCCGCGCGGCGGTCAAGTCGACGCATGGCCCAATGTAATTAAATGGGGCAAAACACGATGCCGCGCTAGTCTGTTTTAAATTCGCGGCGCGACGACACAGCCAACTGAAGAAAATAAATCAAATTGATTCCCCCCCCCTTCTCCTTTTGCATAATTACACTTTAGTGTTCAAATGTAAAACACTTAATATGCCATTACATTAAACACACCCAATGAAAATTCGAATTTAATTTTTTACTTTTCTTGAAATTATATCCCCATTTCATATTATTTTGATAATACCATTGTTTAGACCTTAAAATTTAATATTTTTCTTTTGATCCAGCACCGAAAGTTTATCCTAACTTTTAACTTAATCTGTACTTTTGAACCGTAATATAGTCGGTGTGTCTGATCGTTTCCAAAGAAAGTGGCAATCTTATTATTTATGACTAGCGTTCTCATATTTTTCATTTTACTAGGGAAAAATGAATTAAGAAGCACTAATGTAGTCGTTGTTTCTTGTGCTGTTCCGCCAGTACACTAATCACAGAAGCATTTCACTCTCGTCTTCAGTATAAATTGTTTTACAAAGAATTGAGTTACACCCGTCAAATCGACGGTCCACGGTTGTACTGTATTTCTGATGTGCGTAGTGCGTACTACCAGTGGCGTAGCTAGGTTAACAAGGGCCCCGGTGCAAAAAAAAAGTATTCTGGTCCCTCAGGCCAGATGGGCGACCTTTTTTATAGCCCTACCAAATCTTGAGGTTTGCTGGCAGTAGGGGCCCCCTGATCTCCGCTTGGGGGTCCCGGTGCACGGCACCGCCTTGCCCTGATAGCTACGACCCTGTTTACTTGTATACTGTTGCTGCTGACGGGGGGGGGGGGGGCAACCCCAACCACTGCTCAGGGGGCCCCTAAGCACAACCACGGCCATCTGACCTGAGGCCCAAAATAATTTTTTTGCACCGGGGCCCTTGTTTGCCTATCTACGCCACTGAATGTCTGGCATATCTTAACGATTTTTTTTTACGAAATCAATTGGTTATGCAGAATACAAAAATTTAAAACATGACGTTTCATTATTTTGAAGACTGTGAAACAATATTAAAAATTTACTAGAAAAAATGAGTATGAAATTGGACGAAGTGTACTTTGAAATAACAATATTAAAAGAAATCTAGTTAAAAGTAAGAGAATGTAGTGAGTTTACCGACAAAACTAGTGGCCAAAAATTACAGAATATTTTAAAATTTATTTAAGGTTATTTCAGTCCTGTCCTTTATTCCCGCCCCGGCATTCAAAGAAAAGATATTTTCAATTATGAATTTGAAATGGCAAAAAGAGAGAAGCAGAGCGAGTATCTTGATAAAAAAAAATGAGCTTTTGATCTAAATTACATTAATTTATAAATTGAATGCAGTAAAATGACACTTTTACTGTAGACAAAAAATCGTTAAAAGCTGCAGGAACTAAAAAAATAGTTTTTATAAAATATATAAGTAAATTTTTTTGTCCTTTTGTTACGCTTTCTATAAAATACTATATTTTTTGAAATGTACTATATTTTTATAGATTATTCTAAACTGTACTATAATTAGCCGAAAAAATGTTGGCAACCCTAGTCGAGGCGGAAGCCTGTAGTATTGGCTCTGCTGGGGGCGGTGAGCGCCGATTGAAAAGTTGCTTCGAGTGAACAGTTGAGGCAACAGTTTCTAAGTAGCGTGTGAATATTTTGGATGGTTTAAACTGAATTGCGCTTTTATTTTATGGATAGCAATGAGTGGATGTAAGTTTTACAGTTAGAAATTGCTGAAGTTTGTAATTTTTGCGTTTCACAGACTTGAATGAAATGATGGTGGACCTCACCGATGGCAATATCTATTAGAGTTTGAATCATGTTATGTACTTATGTGAACTTTGAACAATGTCTTTTGGCTGGTTCATTAGTTAGGGTACTATTGCTTGTTTCTTTTGGATAGCAACAATTAAATCTTGTTTTTCTTCATACTTGTCGCGTTAAACGACCACTGGATTTGCAGTAGGATGTTTGTGTGTTTCCAATGTTAAAAAAAAACTGTTGAGATTATTAATGTTTTTAAGGCAATTAAATAATTTAGTGTTTCATGGTTTTTTGAAACAGTATCACAAATTCGGTATTTTGTTCAAAGATAATTTTTAGTGCATTATGAATGCTGGTTTAATTCTAGATGGGGATACCGCTGCCTTGTGACTGTTAACGTGACGTCACGTTCACGTACAGTCATCTGCGTAAAATACGTGTTATTACTTGTCGAAGTTAGTAGCAGATAATTTATTATTGAAATGCGAGCTTCACCTGAAACATTGAACATCCGGTTGTGTTATTACTGGACATCTGCGGCCGCTTCCCAGCGGCCGCCTGCCTCCGATCTACCTTCGGGATATCAGTTTATGTTGATATTGTATAGCTTTAAATTATTGTGACCGAGCGTAGCGAGGGCACAATACAATAATAAATGATGACTGTACGTGAACGTGACGTCACGTTAACAGTCGAGAGGCAGCGGTATCCCCATCTAGAATTAAACCCATTCATATTAGGCAAAAGCAGTCTACAGCTTAATATTGCAAGATACTAATTTGATGTTAATATCATATTCAAGAAGTTGCAAATACGTTCCTGCATTGTAACACTGAATTCTTTCAACTTAAAATTTTTTAGAGCCAGGTTCACACATTCGAAAAATGCACATCTCTTCAAAGATTTTATATTGCTATTTTAATCATAATTTTGAGATTTTTGTTGTGGATTTTCAAGGGTTGTTCACTTTCTTTTTTACTACTTGTTTGATTACTTCCAAATGCAGTAGTGGATTCAAATTTGGAACAGCAGCACTTGATTCTTAAAACTAACAGACAGTTCTACTTGCTAAATATTATGCTTGTCGAGCCACATATGGGTATTTAAACTTGGAGTAGTCATGCGAATTACATGAGAAATCCACTAGAGCTAACATTTAAATGTTACTTTCAGAGTACATCTTTAGGGCTAACTGCATCAAGAGCTCTAAACTTATAAGTTACAAAGTGAACATACATAAATTTAATAAACATTTAAATTATTCAGAAATGAACAGATATGAAATTGTTGAATTTGTTCACTGATAAGATTATTAAAAACTTATAAAAACATTTTGAATTTCTTTTTATATCTAAATTATGTTTTTGTTTATTTGAATATAATGGGATGGGGAGATGTAAGATGTAACACACAAACACTAGTCTGCCTGTGTGTGTGTGTGTGTGGGGGGGGGGGGGGGGGGGTACGTGGAAACATGCACTAAAATGTTGAGAATTGCTAAAATACAACATTAGTAGTGATAATTTTTGAGTCAAGTTTAGTTTGTGATGCATTAATTTATTACTGGAGTTTCAGATGTACTTTGAACTTCCAGCATTCAGGTTTTGCTAACAGTATGATGCATTTAGTTTATATTGACAATTTAAGCTGCTCTCATGAGTGCATGTTACATGTTGCACAAGATAGGAAGGGATGGAGGATTGCATCAAATCAGTCAAAAGACTGATGACAAAAATGAATACCTAATTTATTTGGGACTTATTATTATTATTTTTTTAAATCTGCTCATGTTCAGTAGAGGACTACTGAGAATCAGTATCCATTTGATCTGAAATTTAGTTCTCTGATTTATTAAAATCATATCTGAGTAATAGGTGGCAGCAGACTGAAATACTTAAAAAAACAGCAGAGGAACACACAAAATTCAAATCGAAAAAATGCTTAGTCAAAAGAGGGGTACCACAAGGATCTATTCTGGGCCCCCTCCTTTTCATCCTGTATGTCAATGATATACCTCAACAGGACAATAGCTGTACTATTTCTTATGCCGATGATACTACAGTCTTAACCTCAGATACAAGTTTACTTAAAAGTATGCAATTTAAAATTGATGACATTTACCATTACTACATGAACAATATGTTGAGTCTAAATCCCTCAAAAACTGTTTACATCTTATTTAAGAAACCTTACATGTGGTGCTGAAAATATTCTACAGGTAACATCTGCTAAATTCTTAGGTATCACAGTAGATTCCAACCTATCATGGGAGGAACATATTAATGAAACCTGTAAAAAGGTAAACAAAAATTCCTTTGTATTAAAAAGATTATCTCATTACCTCAGAAAAGACTTTAAACTAACAGTATATTATGGATTGATACACTCAATCTTAACTTACGGCATCGAAATATGGGGAGCAGCCGCACACTGCTTCATGGACAGGTTATTTAAGGTACAGAAAAGAGTTATTAGATTTATATTCAGTATAGGACAGAGATTCATGTAGGTCCATTTTCCAGCAGAATAAAATATTAACACTTTATGCCTTGTACATTTTTAAAGTAATACTCTTGGTAGCAAACAGCCCAGACAAAACAGTAACCAACCGTAGCATTCATAACCATGGTACAAGAGGCGACGATAACTATTTTCAAATGAGAGTAAACACAAAATTTGCAGAACAAGATCCATTTAAGAAAGGGGTAGTATTTTACAACAAACTCCCCAAGGAAATAAAGTTGCTAAAAGGAGCTAAATTTAAAAGTGAACTGAAAACATACTTAGCTAATAAAGTGTTATATTCCATAAAAGAATTCTGATGTAGTATTCAATTTATGTTGTCTTTTATGTGTGTAACTACTAATAGAATGCTATGTTTGTAACTAGTTTTAGAATGATATATATGTAAATAATGTGAAATGTAATTTAGATGTAATAATGATGTTAATTGTAAAAAAAAAATTGTATAGTTATATACTGTGACTTGTCCAATTCTGTACAAACTACAGGCACTGGAAATAAACAAACCAATCAATCAATTATATTTTAGAAAATGTGCACATTGAAACAATGAAATATATAGTAGTGAAACAAAATCACTTGAAATGTAGGTCAATGCATACAAGCTATTAAACAAGACATGCACTTTATTACATATTGGAAGCGGTTTTTAGCCTTCATTCTTGGACCAAAAATTGTTTTCCATATCCATTTGACACATCAGGATGAAATATTACTTTACAGAAACTTGTATGGTTCTTAGGATTTCTCCATGTATAGCCAACATATTGTATTTCGTAGACTGTGATATGCTGATGTATTTCACACGAGGCCAGCTTCTACAGCGAATGGTGGTTGATGTATGGTATTTTGTGCACCGTTTCCAATTCATACATCAGGCTGGGGCAGCCGAATGTGGTTAGGTTGATATGCATCCTGGACCAGAATGAAAATTAATGCATACAAATATATACATATTATATTATGAAAACTTGCCAGCCATCGTACATTTGCTACTTCCCATCCATATCGAAGATATTTGAAGATCCTATCGTTGTGTGTCGGAGATGTGTTTAGAAATAATAATTAGTTAAGTGTCCACACTATCGTGTACGGTAACGTTTGTGTGGCATTATCTCTCCACTAATTATTTTTTTTTTTAATGCGCACTTTTTTTCACATGGTACGGCCTCAGAGAACATGTGTCCCATATCTGGACCAATAGGACAGTTGATTCTTGGTAGAATGCTACCCCAACCTAAAAAAAATTCTTTCTTTGCAGTAGATTTCAGTCAATTTTTTCTTTAGCTTTAGCTAAATATATATTTAAGATATATTTTGGGAGAATATTTACTTAATTATATTTATGAATTACTTGGTTTACTCAAATTACAGTTACCCAAGCAAGAAGAGAGTGAAGCCAGTAGACAAAACACAGCAATCCCTGTTGGATTCTGATCTTGGAGGGAACTCTGATGATAGTGATTTCCGTATGGAAGATCATTGTGAAGAAAGTGATGATGGAGGAGATACGGGTATGCAAATATCCGTTTTCTGTGCTCCTGGACAAAGAAAGGATTTCTTTCAACTGTTCATAATAATGTATGTAACTTGTTCTAGTTTTCCACTAGATGGTTATTCAGGTTTAATGTTGATGTATGTAGTAGTTTAGCACAATTACTCTATCACTGAATTTACATTATGTAATTTTTTTTGTTAAAATGCTGCTGGGGCCCAACCACATTTTAACCTCTTTCATTAGTCAGGACCAAATGTGGTGAGTGAGAGGTTAATGTTCTGGTCTCTCATTCAGGACACCGGTTTGAATCCCTGTCGGGTCATCTAGATTTGGGTTTTCCATGATTTCCCCAAATTGCTTCAGGTAAATGCAGAATCCTTCCTTCAAAAAGACCATGACTAAATTCCTTCCCATTTCATTCCTTGTCCCTGGCCCCATCTCACCTCTAATGACTGCGAAATTGACGAGGCACAAAGCCATAAATAAATAAAAATTTATGCGGAGGTGGAATAACTTATTAAATGATTAAAGTAAAAATATCCTGACATATGATTTGAAAGTCAATTTGGGAAGACGGGGGGGGGGGGGGGGATTGGGAGGGAGGGGGTAGTCAGTCTTACATGTACGGGAGAGGTTGATGAGAAGATGAATCATGGGTATCAACACCATCCAGCAGTGAACCAGCGAAGATTAACTATATTTTAGCAACACGCCGTTCACAGAAGCTCTGCGACAAAAGCTCGTTTCATCATCATCCAGCAACGAACCCGCGAAGATTATATTTCAGCGACATGCTGGGTAAGACTCCGTTCACACACATGAGAGGTTGGCTGCCATGTCCGATTATCAGCATCACAGGCAGTGTTACAATGTATCTGGTTCAACATGACACCGTATGTCTCTGGCCAATAAGACGCCGTCCAGTAGTGTTTGTTGATAAATATATTGCATGCCATTACCGCTTCTCTGCATGTCATTCAAATACGAAATTATTATTTCTATTCAAGAATGAAGCCTAAAAAAACATCTACGGTAAACTTCAAATGGTAATAACACATTTGGTGGATTATAACTTGTAGGGAATTCACACACATTTCGAACGAAATTACCAGATAAATATGTGTACGGTTGTTGTAATGTCCAGTTATTCATAAAATATATCATACAAGGAACGTGTGTACAAATTTTCATGCCAATAGGACAATTCCTTCTAGGATGGTTCACATTGCGGTGTAGCCCTGCTTTCTTTATTATTGAGTTAACTTGATCACTTAAATTCAAACATGGCGCTCTTTTAATATTATTCAACATTACTTTTGACAGTTTATCTCTCGAACAGCTGGCATTCGGGAGGACGCGGGTTCGAATCCCCGTCCGTGCATCCAGCTTTGAGTTTTCCGTGGTTTTCCCGAATCACTCCAGGCGAATGCCGAGGTACTTCCTTCCAAGTGGCATGATAGAATTGCTTTCCGTTCCTTGTCCCCAGTCCCATCCCGCCTCTAGTTACCTCGATGCTGGCGAGGCGTAAAGCCATAAGTAAAAAAAAAACACAGCGTTCTTTTTTTTTATGGCTAATGGCAATGAATGTTTTATCTGCTGTACATTTCAGTTGTCACCAAAAAAAACTTCACAAACAAAATTAAAAATACAGAAATATGACTGCCACTCAGTGATCGGATGCTGCGAGTGCTGAAAAATCAATATGGAACTCTGTGAACGTTGGTTTCTTCGTTGTAGTGTGTTCTTGACGTTTCAGCTTTCTGTTGTAATAACTTCGTCCCGCTGAACTGATCGGGGCGGAATAGGCTACGGTCGCAGTGGCGTGTTTTCACGCAGAATTTGTGCGTGAAATCCTGTTGGAAATATGAACAATATTGAAGTACATGAGACCGGCCACACAGGCACGATTTTCATGCAGCTGGAAGTGGGCGAAAAAGCGAGTGTTCAAGGTAACCCGCAGCGGAATGCGCTGGGTCCCGTTCGTCAGGATAGGCATGCTTCACACGCGCGGGAAGAATTCGCCAGTATTGCTGTATTAGGCCGTTTTCACACACACACACACACACACACACACACACACACTGGAAAAACCGGTCTCTGATGCAATGTAATCAAATGAGAGCTTTCTGTCACGCGTAGTCCTGTCCGGCCCTTTGATTTCACTGTTTCTTATGCACACTGGTGCTGCTGATGGAGAGGTCTCAATTTTCCTCGTTTTTGCAAATAAAAATCGAAAGACTGACGAAGATGCCGAATCTACTGAACAGCTGTCTCACTGTATTCATCACTGCTGTTATAAAAAAGTGTCTCATAATGTCGAGCAGCAGAATTTTGATCTAATGTTTGAAGTGTTCCTTGGCAAATGTCTAACACATAAGAACACACTTACACAGTATTAAACATAAACATATTTCTTTAAAATGTGACTCAACTTTTTTCTAGGTCTAGTTAAAGCTGTAAAAATCTATATATTAATACCCTAAGCGAAAACTTCGGATCCGTTTTTAAGAATATTGCACGCACGGAATAGTGCGAGATTTGGCATAGTTAAAGTTTTTATGGAGAAGTGGAAGAAGCTAAAATCTATGTACAGTATGTGTTACAAATACTTCAAATAAAATAAAACATTCGTTGTTTACATTCAATTGTTTTTTAGTGGCAACGACACTTAACGATTCTGCCAATGTCTGGTCTTTGGGAAAGAGTAAAAATTTATATATATATAATAGGGATAGTTTATACATGTTACAAATACATTGTTAAATAAAAAATAAATTCGCGAACATGTGTGCGTGAAATCGGATTGGAGCCAAGTATCTGACGCGTATTCCCAGCACTGAGATACTCTGTGGTCTTTGGTTAAACAAGAGTTGCATAATGTAGAGATCAATCGTTGAAGTTATCAAAGGAACATTTAGAAAAGGAATGTAGCGATTCTGACAGATACTATATGGTATTTTTATTATTTAAAAGGTTAAATTTGGTGAAGTCTTTTGTTAAATTTTAGTAATTTCATTACAGATTTTTTATTATTATTGTTAAGGATTTTGCACCTACTTCCATTATGCTTCGATATAGAGCATTAACAGGTCAGAGAGAGAGAGAGAGAGAGAGAAAGATGGAATACCTATTTGCGACTTATAAAACTTTTAAAAAAATTACTCAGTCTCTGCTGTAGCCACGAATGCCAATTGTCATTTCGGCTTAGGATAAATTTCAGTTTAATTACAGCTTTCACTAATATTGTTCCTTGACCAAAATTTATGCATTACGGTTTATTTGCTTTTTAGGCATTTTACAGACCAATTTCGTTATTGGTCTTTATTCATGTTAGCTGTATGTGAATTATTAGATTAATTTAAGTGTACATCAGACCAAATGTCACCGAATCAACTATTCTGGCAACTTATTTCTGTGGAGTTGCTCAACTGTTTCATAATTTGTAATTTGTATTAAGTTCTCTGGCCGTCAGAGATATTATGACCAATGTTTACATTGAGTGTTTGCCCAGTTTTAGCAATAAACGTGATGATTTCGAAGCAAACTGGATTTTTTTTTAAAGATTTTTTTTTTTTTTTTTTTTTTTTTTTTTTTTTTTTAATTTACAGAGTGAACTTTAATGGTTAAATACAAGTCAAGTTTGTATTTAAGCAAGTTTGTATTTAAGCAAGTTTGTATTTAAGCAAGTTCGAGTCTTATGACCTTTGGAACGATTGCGCTATCATCCTTGTTAATGCTTATCTCTATTAATGCTTCCAAGTTCTTCAGGCTCAAGAGATTTTATTCATCCTGAAACACAGGTCAAGATTATATCTGGTCAAATCAAATCATCCTGCCATAATCTTTCATCCTAAAAACTGGAACTAATCTAGACCCGTGACAATACGCTAAAAACGGTCACGGGCTTACACTAGTTTATAATATTAGTATAGATTATATCTAGATTCTTCAAAGTTCAAAGAAAAACTCCTTGCTTTTTTGTCCATAGTATTATTAGAAGGAAAGCTTCTCGAGGTAGAACGAAGTAGCAACCACTTGAACAGTAATAACGATAACTATGACAGTATGAATTATTTGTTTCGGATTTTAAAGCTTAAAGGATACAAGCAGGAAATCTATCTCCCGTTATTTTCTGACTTGCACAGATATTTCTTTAAAGTTTTGCGACAAAGCTTCACAAGTGAGAGCTAAAGCTCTAACGTGGCATTCACGGGTAGGCGGATACAAATCCTGCCGGACCTCCAATTTCATTTTTCCATGGTTTATGTAAATCGCTACGGCTGAATGAGAAAAAAGTTAGTTCAGAATGACGTAACCAAATTCTTTCCCGATTCCAGTCTGCACTACACTCTTGCCTAACATTACATTGGCGTCGACGATAGGAAAAAATACTTCTTGCTAATTATACTTTGGATTAGGTTATTATAATGCCGCCTCTTTAGCGCAGGAGCGCTAGTTCCACTTTGCTGAGGGTGCCCGGTCCCTTGTTATATTTTCCTTACGGTTCAAAGATGTCAAAATAATTAGAGAGGGAAAGAGACATGGATCAAAGGATTGGTAGGAATTCAACAGTGGTCTTTTGAATGAACCATCTGGTGCTCGTGGAGTCATTTTGATTAATCACACCTAGTGTGGCGGGTGAGCGGCAACACTGGTCCCGCAGTCGGGAGAATGAGGGTTCGAATCCCCGTATGGGCATCTTGATTTAGGTTTTCCATTGTTTCCAGAATTCACTCCAGACGGATGTTGGAGTGCTGCATTTGAAAGGCCATGGCCGAATAACTTCCTGTTCCTTGCTCCCTGTCATTTGCCACCACTAATGACCTTGACGAGGTGTAAAGCCATAAGAAAAAAATGATTAATCATGCAACGCAGAAATCTGAATGGCTGGACAAAGATTTGAACACGTGACCTCCCGAACGCGAGGCTTGAATGTTACCGCAACACTGCGACACCGGTGCGAGTCCCGCAAGTAGCTGTTGTGTTCAGCTTGCACGATTTTCACCCGTATGACTAAGAACAATTTGGAAATACATCAAAACACAGGATGGTCACATAAAAACAGAGTAGCTGGCTGAGTGGCTATTGGGATGAAAGACATTGTTTTTTTTTCCCAATGGTATTGACACAAAAACGTTTATTAAAATAATAATAAACTGGAAACCGTAACCCTTCACAAATGTACCCCACTTTATATGTGTGTGTGTAAAATCTTTGTTTATGTCAGTTGTAGTATGGCTGCGTAATACCAAATATTTAAGGATTTCAAAATATAGACTTGTTAAATAGGGGCTGTCATTAAGCTCCTTGTTTCACGGGCAGGGGTGTTTAATTTCATCTGGCGTGTACAGGACGTGGTTTCTTAAGATTATGGTTGGCTATGGAGGAAAAATAAATTTCTGCCTGACTCAAGGAAGCTGATAATCGGAGACATGCGGATAAGGAAGTAATCGATCTGACGGCCTCTAAGAGGAGTGTTTATTTATCAGGGCTATGCTTGTTCAGTCGAATTAACTCCAATGAGGTGTGTGATCATGATCCTCAGTACGCGAAATACGTCCCTTTTGTGTGAGAAACGCCTACTGATATAACGACAGGCATTTTTCGAAAATGACAGATGACTCTGTATTAAGTATTTTTAAATTTACATGGTTTATTTCGAGAAAGGATGAAAGTGCAATAAAACAAGGAGTGTATGTGTATTGGGTATTACACATCAAATTGGTTTCAAAACATCAGAAAAATATTCTTAAATAATGAAATAGTATCCTTTAGTGATGGAGAAAATTATCTTCTTTTAAGCTGGAAGTCGCGTTACTGGAAATTGTGCTTCGATCTACATGTATGGCTTTTGCCATCTGTGACCATTTATTGAGCTCCAGCTCATATTTATCTAAATGTGGTTCTCTATATAGAAGCCAAAAAGAAGACGAACACCAATTTTTAACTAAAACCTCCCATGCACCAGACTGTATTTGAATCGGCTACCACTACAAGGTAATACCAGAGTGCTTGACACAGCATTGCCAGAGCAAAAACGAACATAATTTTTGGTACTCTTATAAAGGGATTTGTGAACGTGTCTGCGGTCACGGTTGCTAACTCGGATGAAAACTGCATAGTCTCACAGAACAAGGAAATTATTAGATATCTTAAGCAACGATTTTCCTCTTCCTGCTTTGGCTGGCACAAACTCCAAAAATAACTAATGTAAAAATCTCAATAAAAGTAATTTAAAATATTGTCCATTTAGATTTACTTTCTTCTAAGTAAGGTATAAAGTTATTTTTAAATTTTTAGTGTGCTTTTTTTGAAGGTGGTTTTTGTTTTTTAAACAATTATTTTATTTTTAAATTTTTAGTGGTATTATAGTTTACTTGGCATTTTAAATATGCCACAGCAGTTCCAGTTTTGCGAACTTCCTGGTAGCTTGGTGTTTAAATCGAATGCTTTAAAAAAAATAATAATTCTGTCTTTACATACCCTAACAACTTCCAGCATGAGGTGAATTGGATACTGTGTTAAGAAATGTCAGTTTACATTTTGTTCCAGGCTGTGTTTCGATCTAATCATAACATTTGTTAAACCCACTGCTTGATATTCGAAACGTGTAACATTTGGAACATACACAAATCTGTCTCTGGAATATGTCTGTTTGTTCTGGAATCACACAGAAAATATAGATTTTTAATTGGTTTATGCTATGTAAAAGCTTGGGGTCCAAGTTGAAATTTGAAGTACATGTTGAGACATTAGGATACATTTATTTTACAAATATTCTACCATGTCTTAAAAAAATCTTAATTGATTTTGATGGGATTTAAAACAACGGATTTTTGTAAAGAACATTGGAAATTATAATTGATGGGGGTAAAGGGGAAGAGGATTGGGCTTTTGTAGACTTGTCTTTTCTGATTGATTTGAAGTAAAAGTTTGTAAATTTCTATTGATATCATATAAAAATTGTAGGTATGTATAAAAAAACAATTAAGGGGTATGGAGGTGAAGAGTAATTTAATTTTTGTAAAGCTAGTGTGGACGGTTTTTTAAGTCTACATGTGCATACTTCCTTCAAAATGAACATTGACAGTAATTAAAGGGGTAGAAAGGGGGATAGGGTTTGTGTTTTTGTTAAAAGTATTGAGTAGTATTTTTCTTTTTCTATTCGTTTTAAAGTATACGCATGTGAAGTTCGACCGAAATCAGATTAAAATGTGGATTTGTACAAAAATTAAGGGATGTAAAGAGGGAACTAGGGCAGTTTTTGATTTTTTTGTGAGTAATCTTCTCCAAAAAAAAAAAAAAAAAAAAAAAAAAAAATACGTATATGTGCCAACTCTCGTAAATTTCGGTCAAATGGTGTCGACTGTAGCTTTTTAAAAAGAAAATTGACAAAAGTCAAGGGGTGGAAAAAGGCAGAGTGGTTCAGTTTATACAAACTAAGAGTTGACATTAATTTTCTGTGTTTTATGGTAATAGGTTGCTAAGTTCTATCTAAACTGGATAGAAACTGTGGGTTTGTATAATAATTAAACGTTAAAGGGGGGAGAGTGGGTGGTTTTTGGATTTTTTGGTTAGAAACTTTCTTCGTGGAAAAATACACATAAGCATCAACTTTCATGGTAATCAGTAAAACGGTGGCGACTGTAGCTTTTTATAAAGAACATTGACAAAAATTAAGGGGGTGGAAGAACATCAAATGTTGACAAGATTTTTCTGTTTGTATTAAAGTATACCGGTACATGTGCAATGTTCAATTAAAATCATATAAGAAATGTAAGTTTCTATGAAATTAAGGGGTGTAAAGGGGAAGACGGGTTGACTTTTTTATTTTTGGTCAGAAAGCTTCTCCATGAAAAATTAAATGTATATACCAACTGTAATGGAGATCAGTTAACTGGTGTCAACTGTAGTTTTGTATAAAGAACATTGGAAAAAATTAAGGGGGTGGATAGGGTGAGAGGGGAACAGTTTTTTCAAACCAAATATTGACAGTATTTTTCTCTGTTTGACTATACATATCCAAAGTTCCATCAAAATCGGATAAAAAATGTGGGTTTGTATAAAAATTATCGACTATAAAAATTTCCTTTAAATCGGTTCAAAATTGCAAAGATATAGCTGAACATACATAAAAAAAATTCATACTAATTGAGAACCACCTCCTTTTTTTGAAGTCGGTTAAGAAGCAATTACCCAATTCCTTCAGGATATAAACTTTAGAATTTAAATATTCGGCAGCAAATGAAATTTTCCAAAGTCACTATCTGCAAGGGAATGGGGATTACCTATTACTACAGTTAAAGGGTTCATTCGAAAATGACAGATAATTTTGTACGAAAATTTTTTAGTGTTACTTGGTTATGGTTCGGTAAACGATGAAAGTTTAATATAACACTAAATTAATATGTATTGATTATTGAATTTCTCCTCATGGATTTCATCTTCAGAATATTCCCACAGTATCTTGTAAATTGTCAGCTAGTCCAATTAGCAGTAAAAATAGGTGTCTGATTATGATCCTCCGTGCGCAAGATAAGCCTTTTCTTTTAATGAAGATCTCCTGCTGATACATTAAAAGGCACTTACCGAAAATGATAGAGATGAAATATAATACTGAATAAATACGTATTGGTGATTAACACTTTCGGGACCAGCAGCATAGGTACATTCCTGGCCCAGAAAACCAGCCATTTATGGCATTCTTTAAAATGTCACTGACATGTTTGTATTTGACATATTTCAAAAAGAATTTCATATAATAAAAGAACAATCTTCAAGGTTGGTTTTACATGTTTATTTTAATTTTTTTAGTTGGTAACAACAATGTTATTGACAAACACAAAAGGTATCATTTTTGTTTCACAGAAAAATTGCGTTTTCAGTTTTTAGTATAATTTCACAGGTATTTGGCTTCAGTGTGGAAGATTTTGAAGCATTCTGGCATACAGAGAGGTATATTACAGTCAGGACACCACCAAATCGTTTCCTTTCTACTCAAAAATCGTGACATATTTGCGAGGAACAAACAAGAACTTGCAAAACTCGTGACGACGCAAATACACAATGGCGCAGCTGAAGCTGTCTGGCACCGCTTACTGTTTCTTTCGAAATAATTCCATAAGCACATCAGAGAGGGCAGCACCAGTCAAGGAGAATATAGACAGATGTTACACGCAGCACTATTACATTAGCCGGCCGCTTCCGAGTGAGAAACAGGCATGTGAGTCCCGAGAAACAGTCGCCCGAGCTATGCTCGGGCGCGGTCTTTTCAAAACAGTTTTGTTGCCCGAGCTATGCTCGGGCTCGGTCCCAAAAGTGTTAAAAAAATTCTGGATATTATTCCTCGTGGATTTTAACTTCATACTTCTCTCACAGCATCTTGGAAATTTTATATTAGTACTGTTTGTATTAAAAAATTAATAATATTCTGTAAATGATGGAGCAATCTTTTTTTTTTTTTTTTTTTTTTTTTTTTTTTTAAAAAAAGAAATTGTACGTCACATTACTGAAAATTGAGGAGCTTCGATCTATATTTTTGTGGCTTTCGGGACTTTTTCTAGCTCCAGTTTGTTTTTATAAACAGTGTCAGCCTTTATTGAGGTAACGTGATTCACAATATTGAGGACCAACATGAGACGATGACCAAACTTAATTAAAACCACCCATGCACGAGACTATTCGAATTGGTGACCCTTACAATGCATTGCCAGAGTGCTTGCCACTAGACAACCAGAGCCAAAATGAACATGGTGGTCGGGACTCTAGTAAATGGATTTTTGGATGTGTATGTGGTCATGGTGGCTAAAGCGAATAACAGCTGCATAGTCCAGCAGAACAAGGAAATTATTGGATATCTTAGACAGCGCTTTTCCTCTTTCTCCTCCAACAATGCTGTTACATCATTTAAGGCTATCTCAATTTGAAGAGCTGTTGAGAAATATTTTTGCCGATACATAAAAAATGACAGTTATGAATCAATTTTTTATAGCAGTCTCCAAAATCCTTGTTCTTATAATTTTTATTCTTATATTTTCAGAGAATTTGCTCACTTCCATGCAGTTCTAAAGATTTTAATGCCTCTGCTTCACTCCGCTTACATGACATGTTAGTTGTCACCATCTTGACTATTTTAAATCGCTCGCCAAAGTTGGTCGTGAACAGTCCACTATCCTCAGTCAACTGTCTGTCTTGTACCTGTTGACACGAGGAGAGTGGACTATCCAGTGCTGCGCGCGCAGCAAGACAGTACACTCGTTCCAGTCAACTCGCACCGTGTAAACGGGGCATTAGAGTTCTTGTATGGATCATATCGCTCCGCTTGCTTACTCCGTTTAAGTCGCCGGTCCAGTTTCAGGTGTCAGATATTATTTACATTTCTAACTTTGCCTAATTTTTTTTTTTTTTTATTTAAAGTAACGCATCAACTGCCAAGAATGCGTATGACTGTGTCGATTTCTTGTGGCAGTCATTTGTCACTGGGATCAGGATTTTTACAGAGTTTTCTTAAACCAATAACTTTATTGTATTGAATGTTAGGGTATATTTATTACACTCGGAGTATGATATCTGATATAAGCAATCTCCAGGATTTTATATAACTCACTTATCAGAGCGTATATACCCCACATTCAGCATCAGCTTCAGTATCCAAGGGTTGGTGTGACCTACTGACATTACCGCTGTTAATCTCAACGGCCAAATCATTATCACTATCAAAAAATATCTTATTTTTGTCTCCAGAAATTTCATCTGCCTATGCATATGTTTAGTAGAAGTTGTTTTTTTCAGAATTACCACTAGTATCACCCCTCAAAGCATGTACCTTTCCTCCTGACTCACCCTGCACAAGTATTTATACTTTTATCAGCAACTATAGAGGCCGCTATATAGATAGCACGTAAACAAGCAAATGTTCAAAACTAAATTACTACAGAAGTGGGTGGCAGATATCTATTAAAACTACGGTAATCGATAGTTACCGTTTCAAGAAAAAAGTTGGTACCAATTTCTTTGCATTAGAATATCTGTTAGTGAAATCAGGAAGTACTTTCACGCATCCATGAAAATGTCGAGCAACTTACTTGGCAATAAATGTTTCTTTATTTTAAAAACATAATAATTTGTCAAACATCAAAACTTTACTCAAAGCTTAATCAAACAATTTCTTTCAAAATTGCATAGGTAATTTCGCTGAAAAACAAGACACATATCAGACCATTGCAGTTCACCCTTCAGTGATTCTAACGCAAGACAATTAACAGTGAGTTCACTCTCATAATGTAAGCATCTGCCATTTTTTTACTCTTAAAGTAATTCATGTTTTTATCTGTTTTTCAGGTGCATTGGACAAGCGAAGAAATATTATAGATCCTGGGTATGGCAACATTTCGAAAGGACTGATGAAAACGGCAAATGCATTTCCTGCCCCTTGGTAATATCCACTCGTGCTGGAAACACAGGCGGCCTTCTTCGGCACATAGGAAGATTTCTTTCTTCCTTCAATCACAAAGAAAACGCACAATTATCCGTCTGAATCTGCGTCAGCTTCAGCAGCACAACCGAGTTGCTCAGGTATATTAAGTTTTGGCTCTGACATTGGAACCACTGTAAAGTCTGTGACGGACATACCCTCTTTACAGGCTGATGATGTTACCTCAGTTTTTTCCCTTGCTTTGTCATCATAGTCTACGCTCTCGCCAAAAGACTTTGCGCAGCATACAATGCGGCAGTTTGTAGATATAAAGAAACATGTCCTCCACAAAATTAGTCCGGACATTGATATCCAATTAATAAAAGTAATATGCAATGAATATAGACCATAGTAGAAAATTGAGTTCAGAAAATTAGTGAAAATGCTGAAACCGAATTATAAATTACCCAGCAGTTATATTAAAAAGCTGTTTCTATTCCAAAGGCGCCGCCACCCGCCTCACCCCCCCCCCCACCTCCTGCAGCCCTCTACCTTAAAACTTAATTAAAATTTCTGTCGGACGAATAAGAAACGGCCTTTTACCTGTCAGCTGGCCTATTACCTGTGCGAATCAATGGCTGGCTACTTGCGAAGATTGCTTTCCTCCCCGTGGCCTTTTAATTAAAATTTCTGTCAGATGAATAATAAACGGCCCTTCGAAGGCTTCACCTCACTGGCGACCTATTAATAAAACTTTCTGACCCGTCGCGCCCCCTGCAGCGAAGGCGGCGCCGAATCATGATTTTGTACTGAAATGCAGTCTAATAGTCACATTTTCCTCTGTTTTTCTGTACAATGGTCTTAAAATAGTAATTATTCACAATTTAATTGATTTTGTCAAAAGTATTGATTATTCACGACTTTGTACTGAAATGCAGTGTAATATTCACATTTTCCTTCATTTTTCTATACAATGGTCTTAAAGTAGCAATTATTCGCAAATTCATCTTTACTATTGAAATAATTAGCATATTTTCGTAAATTGAAGTCAATGGTTCAAAACCCCGTCGGTTTAATAAAGCTGAAAGGAATTCTGCAAGTTGAAGAAGGAAAATTGTGAAACCTGGTGTCGGCCCCTTCAGGCCTACTTTTCCGAAAGATACCGCCAGGCATAACGTCTCCATCCAAGATAGTTTACTAGAATTCAGTCAGTTTAGTTTTGTGTGGAAAGTGAATAATAATAATAATAATAATTATTTATAAATGTGTAGTTATGGAGTACTAGATGAAATGTGAAGCGATAGGATGATTTCTGAGACCTTGTCAAACTAAGTAGCTCATTTCGGCTTACGGAATGTGGTGAGCAATTATAAGTGTAAGATGTAGATTTCTAACGTCAAGGTAGGGGCAGTGATTAAACTCAGCTGTACTATTATGTCTCCTGTTTGTTTGAAAGCACAGAACTGTCGAGGTCATTAGAGGTAGGGTTGGGACTGGAGACTTTGAACGGGAGGGAATTCAGCGATGGCCTTTTTAAGAAAGCATCCCGACATTCACCTGGAATGATTTCGGGAAACCATGGAAAACCCAAATCTGGATGCTCAGATTGAGATTCGAACCCGCGTCCTCCCGAATAGGAGGCCAGTACGTTAACCGTTCACCCAACAAGCTTGGTGTAGTATGAAAAGTATGCATCATAGTATGCTCGATTACACATACATACCCAAATTTTTGGTGGCGTCAAATATGCTTGGCTTAAGTTTTTAAAATAGACTAGAAGCCACATTTTAAAATTTTAAAAGGAACATTGCAACTGTAAGTAGGAATGTAAACCCTATTACTGCTTAAATCTCGGAGTCTAACCGTCATGCCTGCAAAACTTGTTCCACTTGGAACTGAACTAATTTCATAAAAATCTAAATTTTATGAAACAGGCGATATGCCTCAGTACGTAGGTTCTTGATATCTAGTGCTGAGATACCAGCATTAAACATTGGCGGCGGGTAATGGAGTTACAGAAGTTCTAATAACTGATATTTTAATCCTCAGCCATGAGCTTAGCAAGTTTAAGGTCCCATATCTGATCTTCACTCTTTAACTAGCTGGCAGTCAAACGCGTGAAAATTCCCTCACATTACGCTGATATCAAATTGTCTACAGTTGCAATACAGAAGGTAGCATGCATGTTAGCTCATTCATGAAATTTTTCGTAAGTGCCTGTATAAGAGTCTGTTCCATTTAAATTGGCCTCGATGCATTCCCGATCACCCTGTCCCGTTCCCGATTTCACTTTGCTCCCGTCGACAATGTTGCATTTAGACGACCCGTCCAGCCGGCCCAATCTGGTACTACCGGTCTACAATCACCCGTATATACCTATTGCTTTGAAATTGTCACGTTTCATTCAAGAGTAATACTAGTAATAAAATTAGTTACAAATTAGTTATAATATTTAAATTAAATATGTATGGCGCATATTTATCAAAACCAGAAATTCTTGGTGTAAACCTGAGGGCTTGACATTATGCGAAAAATGTAGGAAAAATAAAAACGACGTGTGTCAAGCAATTATATTTGCAAAGGCACGTATTCAGTCACTTTAGACTCTTAAATGTGTTGGCGAAGATTTCCGGAATTTCTAGCGGATGACAGCTCAAATGCCTCATTTCTCGCTTCTTTGTTATGACAGAGGGCATGTGAGGTTAAGGTTGCCAACCATACTGTATTATAAAGTATCGTATTGTATTTTTGGCTGTTATACTTTTTCCTACGAATAAAGTGTGTGAAAATACTTCACTTACAATAAGGTATACGACACATGTAACTGAACGTTCGTCTGCTGGTTTCACAACCTTTTGCAAGAAAAAGTACCTATCGGCCAGCGATATTTGTTCGCTCTGCATCCTTTGTTCTGTGTAATTACAGCTTCGGAGTCGAGGCAATAATTGGAAATATTTCTGTACATCCGTACAAAAAACATGATCGTGGTCTGCCTAAAGTAATATTACCCTAAGATTCAAGGGACGAATTTTGAAAATATTTGATGCATGTAAGAAACAATACCATAGGAACGACGTTTTCGTGTAAAGTGTTATTGTGTTGTATGGGATCTGTATCACAAAGGACTGATGAATGGTATCGAGAACAGGTGATGGTGACGTGGCCTCTGGGAGAGGATGGGATGCGCTAGCCCATTAGACTTCCCTCGAGGGCAGCTGTGGTTCGCAATGACAAGAGAGAATAATCTGGAAACTAGGTGCCGTACTGGTAGTTCTTGTCTCCTGCTGTGAAAGACTGTGTAGGTTTAATTTTGGTGTTAAGCACTTCATTGCTCCCACAGCTTTGTGAACTGTGGAATACGAAAGACATAACTTCTACGCCGGCAGTGGTAAGAGGGTATGACTACCGAGGCATCGCCTATCACCATTGGAGTCACTCGGCTGGCTACCCGAGAGAATTACATCTACATTCATTGAACTACGCTACAAAATCCAGCTTATCTGAAATATTAGTTTTTCGGGGTCCTTTTTTTTCAGTGTGAAATCTTCTTTTTTTTTCTTTTTTTTTTTTTTTTTTTGCATTTTATCATTTCACTGTACGTTTTAATATGCCATGCTTTGTTGTTTGCATTTGTGATTGATATTTTTAGCAAATTAAATGCGAGTCCTGTTTTAATTGTTGACTAAAACAGAAATATTTAATCGGCGCGTGACTGCTTTATTACACTGTCAATAGTCCTGTATTTTCATTCCCCAAGGATTCAATGGAATTCGAATATTTTCAATTTGGTCTGGCAATATTTTCTGCATGTTTCTTACGCAAGTATGTACATTTTGCAGATTTTTCAAGATTGAAGTGAAGTTTTGAAGAAATGGTGGTTTCCTGTGTAGTACTTTTGGTGTCTCGTTGCAGCATACCACCGCAGGACAACCGGCGATGCTTGGCAAGCAGCTCGCGTCAATGGTCAGGCTGTGTTTGAGGTACTGTAGCCCTAATTTATCACCATATGTTTCAATGTTTGTGTCACCCGAACATCAGGTTTTTCAGAGTCACTCAAGTGATTTAAGTTACTTTGACAGGTGAAACGCAGAAGGGGGGGGGGGAGGGGGAGGGGCGCAAGACACATTTAGAGGAACGAAAAAGGTGTTAGTGCAATCATATCTAGCCAGTCATTTGCCAGTAAATATACTTAAACGTATCTCAACAGTGTTATCGCTACTGTTAACGGCACTTAAATTAGTACATCCTATTTATACAGACGCAATATCCTCTTTAGACGCAATTACGAAGTCCAACTAGCCTACTTGACGATCAAGTTCTCTAACCACTTAGCGTCTACAGGCACAATGTGACTACCCTTCATAAACACCACAATTAAAGCAGAAAAAACAGGGATGAAAAGTGGGAAATAAATAAAATACGATTCCACACTTCAATGGCTGTAGCAGAATATCTGTCGTTCAATGTTAATGGTGTTGAAGCAATTTGTATCAAATGTTTTTTAATATTATCATCCACAAATTCCAAAGGAAAACAGGAAACAAATTAATATTATTACTAAATTTGTAGTAATAAAACTGTAATGCTACAAATGCCAAATAATAAAGAATAAAAGCATTATGAAAAAAAAAATCACATGCGAGAATCAAACACAGGTCTCTTTGTATACTGATACTAGCTGGTACCCACGACTAGTTTATAAAGAATTCGTATTAACAGCTACCGACATGTAGCCACCATTGTGCAAGATGGGAGACTCCAATTTGTTACCGCACACAAATGCCAGTAATCTCCGCTATGTAGTTCTGCAAGCAAACTAAACTTTACGGACACACATGTCTTTGAATGTAATGCCAAAATTTCCATGATCGACCATTATAAACCACTATAATTCCCACACTCCCACAGTTAGCGAAATTCAGCCGACGTTGTGATCGATGGGTGACTCTGTGTTACTACCACACTCAAACGCCAGTGGTCTGCCACAGATGGTTTTCGCTGAAAATTTATACACCATGACATATGCGTGTTTGGCAGAAATATGAAATTGCCGCAGGTCGACCACTTTCAACCCCCATATCTCCCACACCCCTATAGCTACCGACATCTAACAACCATAGTGAACGACAGGAGACACGATTCCACTACCACACACAAACATCAATGGTATATGCTATACAGTATTGGCAGGAATGAGAAGTATATGGAGACACAAAGTACTGTTCGAAATATGAAAATGCCCTGCATCGACAACTTCTAACCATCATATCTCCCACATCCCCACAGCTATTGACATTCGGCCAACGTTGTGCACCACAGGAAACTCCATGCTACTTCCACACACAAACACCAGTGATCTGTGCTAGGTAGTAGTGGCTGAAAAGTGAAATATAGGAAAACACGTGTCTATTTTTTTATATATATAAGATTAGGTCTATGTTTTAAATCACACTGCGTTGTGAGAGCCCTTGTTTCAGTATCTTTTCGAAAACGATACATTGATCGTATAGAGTTGCGTGGTTTATAAGTGTAGATTTTATTGTATACAGAGGACCTCCACAAAACTGTATTAGCGTGTTTCACCATACATCCGCCTTGTTCGATCTCCACACTGTAAAACAATTTCCCTGTATTTTGGTAGTAATTGAAATCACTTGCATAGAGAAATACATAAACCATCTAAAATGTCGAATAATTGTTCCTTTAATATTCTGGGTAAAGAAAGGGTAATATTCTTCCCTGTTACGGCGTTATTTTTAAACAGTGGAAATAATTTGTAAATGGCCCATTTCTATCAAATTCAAGTGGGGCAGAGGGTATGACTGTTGAAACGTTACCTGTCACCAGTGAAGTCATTCAGCTGGATACCCTACAGAATTACATCTACATTCATTGAACTACGCTACAAAATCCAGACTCTCTGAAAAATTAGGTTTTCGGGGTCTTTTTTTCAGTTTGAAATAAATTTTTTCCATTTTATCATTTGACTGTACATTTTAAAATGCTGTGGTTTGCTATTTTAATTTGTGGTTGGTATTTTTTTGTGAACTGAATGCAAGCACTTTTTGAATTGTAGACTGTAATCCTTTAACAGAAAATATTTAATTAGCGCGTGACTCATTTGTTACACTGTTAGCAGTCCTGTATTTTCATTCCCTAAGGATTCAATCAAATTCGAATATTTTCAAATTGGTCTGGCAATATTTTCTGCACGTTTCTTATGCAAGTACATTTTGCAGATTTTTCAAGATGGAAGTGAAGTTTGACGAAATGCTTGTTTCCCGTGTAATTCTTTTGGTGTCTTGTTGCAGGCCACCACCGACCCAGATGCCCGAAGAGGTGCACTGTCTCTATCTCGTTGGCTAGCTCATGTTACTGGCCATGGAGTCACCGGCGTGCAACCTGGCCAGGTACTGTAGCCCTGCTTTAACCCGACATGTTTCAATATTTGTGTCAACCGAACATTAGGTTCTTCAGAGTCACTAAAGTGATTAAAGTTTTTTTACAGGTGAAAAGCGGTGGGTGATGGGGGGGAGGGGGGGGTAAACATTGCATTGATTTTATAAAGTGTTTATTCCTGATGAGGCCTAAATGGATGTTGATTGAAGCTATAGTAATAGTGCAAGTAGGAAGAAAACGGCGAATTGGGATATGACCTTCACCTCCTGCCCCGCCCTCTGCTGCCGCTGCACTGTAATGGGATCTGTATCACAAAGGACTGATGAATAGTATCGAGAACTAGAGAGAACAGCTGATAGTGACGTGGCCTCTGGGAGAGGATGGGATGCACTAGCCTATTATACTTCCCTCGAGGGCGTCTGTGGTTCGCAATGACAGAAGAGAGAATAATCGGGAAACAAGGAGCCATACTGGTAGTTCTTGTCTCCTACTGTGAAGGACTGTGTAGGTTTAATTTTGGTGTAAAGCACTTCATTGCTCCTACAGTCTTGTGAACTGTGGAGATACAAAAGACTTACGCAAGTACATTTCGCAGATTTTACAAGACTGAAGTGAAGGTTACAGAAATGCACGTTTCGCGGACTGGCTGCCGCTGCCCAGCTGGATGAAACCATCGGCCAAATACCCGTCGATGCCCAAGTTGCCGTCCTAGATGAAGCTGCTCCCGACTGCCCAGCTGAGCCAAAGGTACCGTAGCCCTAAATTGGCACCACATGTTTTCAATGTTTGTGTCACCTGTACTTCATGTTTTTGTGAGTCACTTAAGTGATTTCAGTTTTTTTTGACAGGTGAAATGGAAGGGTGTAGGAAAAGAGGGGGGGGGGGGATAGAAATTATGACCTACCAGCCTGACTCGTTTTCCTTTCAGCTTCTTCCACAAACTTCTTTCCGCACCCATCATTTCCAAGAGTCGTTCATTTCGTACGTTGTCTGTCGACTTAATTTTCAGCATTCTTCTGTAGCGCCACGTTTCAAAACTTTGTTTCGGTTCTAATTTTGCTCCCCAATTAGTAGATTAAATATAAAAATAGGTTCCAATGGAATAGGAGAAGTGAATTCAGCTGTGATCGGTATCATTTCTGCTACATTTTGTCTTGATTTGATTTATGTTCAGTCTAAAATCCTCCTAAGGATTTTGTTCATGCCATTCAGTAACTTCTCAATATCCTCAGCCTGTTCTGCTTACAAGACAGTCATCAGCATATCTTATCATATTGATTTTTTTCTCCCTGAACACTTATTCTACATGAAAATTTTTCTTTTACTTCCTTTATTGCTTCTTCTACATACAAGTTGAATATTAATGGAGATTGACTACAACCTTGTTTGACACCCTTTTTAACTGATGCATTCTCTCATGATTCTCTACTTTTATTATAGCCACTTGATTCTTATATAGTTTATAAAGTATTCCTCTATCTCAGTATTTTAAACTTGAGTAATTGTACCACTTCACTTTATCATAATCTTTGTTTTTCTTGGGTCCCTTTCAAGGATTAATCTTAATGCCAAAATTGCTTCGCTTGTACCACGGTTTTCCTAAACCCAAACTGGTATTCACCTACTATTTCTTCTATTACCCTTTACATTCTTTTGTATATTATCTTGGTTAGTTATTTTGGAGCATGTGGTGTTAGACTAATAGTGTGATAATTCTCACATTTGTAGGCTTGTGGTTTCTTTGGAGGGGCGCAAGACACATTTAGAGGAACGAAAAAGGTGTTAGTGCAATCATATCTAGCCAGTCATTTGCCAGTAAATATACTTAAACGTATCTCAACAGTGTTATCGCTACTGTTAACGGCACTTAAATTAGTACATCCTATTTATACAGACGCAATATCCTCTTTAGACGCAATTACGAAGTCCAACTAGCCTACTTGACGATCAAGTTCTCTAACCACTTAGCGTCTACAGGCACAATGTGACTACCCTTCATAAACACCACAATTAAAGCAGAAAAAAACAGGGATGAAAAGTGGGAAATAAATAAAATACGATTCCACACTTCAATGGCTGTAGCAGAATATCTGTCGTTCAATGTTAATGGTGTTGAAGCAATTTGTATCAAATGTTTTTTAATATTATCATCCACAAATTCCAAAGGAAAACAGGAAACAAATTAATATTATTACTAAATTTGTAGTAATAAAACTGTAATGCTACAAATGCCAAATAATAAAGAATAAAAGCATTATGAAAAAAAAAATCACATGCGAGAATCAAACACAGGTCTCTTTGTATACTGATACTAGCTGGTACCCACGACTAGTTTATAAAGAATTCGTATTAACAGCTACCGACATGTAGCCACCATTGTGCAAGATGGGAGACTCCAATTTGTTACCGCACACAAATGCCAGTAATCTCCGCTATGTAGTTCTGCAAGCAAACTAAACTTTACGGACACACATGTCTTTGAATGTAATGCCAAAATTTCCATGATCGACCATTATAAACCACTATAATTCCCACACTCCCACAGTTAGCGAAATTCAGCCGACGTTGTGATCGATGGGTGACTCTGTGTTACTACCACACTCAAACGCCAGTGGTCTGCCACAGATGGTTTTCGCTGAAAATTTATACACCATGACATATGCGTGTTTGGCAGAAATATGAAATTGCCGCAGGTCGACCACTTTCAACCCCCATATCTCCCACACCCCTATAGCTACCGACATCTAACAACCATAGTGAACGACAGGAGACACGATTCCACTACCACACACAAACATCAATGGTATATGCTATACAGTATTGGCAGGAATGAGAAGTATATGGAGACACAAAGTACTGTTCGAAATATGAAAATGCCCTGCATCGACAACTTCTAACCATCATATCTCCCACATCCCCACAGCTATTGACATTCGGCCAACGTTGTGCACCACAGGAAACTCCATGCTACTTCCACACACAAACACCAGTGATCTGTGCTAGGTAGTAGTGGCTGAAAAGTGAAATATAGGAAAACACGTGTCTATTTTTTTATATATATAAGATTAGGTCTATGTTTTAAATCACACTGCGTTGTGAGAGCCCTTGTTTCAGTATCTTTTCGAAAACGATACATTGATCGTATAGAGTTGCGTGGTTTATAAGTGTAGATTTTATTGTATACAGAGGACCTCCACAAAACTGTATTAGCGTGTTTCACCATACATCCGCCTTGTTCGATCTCCACACTGTAAAACAATTTCCCTGTATTTTGGTAGTAATTGAAATCACTTGCATAGAGAAATACATAAACCATCTAAAATGTCGAATAATTGTTCCTTTAATATTCTGGGTAAAGAAAGGGTAATATTCTTCCCTGTTACGGCGTTATTTTTAAACAGTGGAAATAATTTGTAAATGGCCCATTTCTATCAAATTCAAGTGGGGCAGAGGGTATGACTGTTGAAACGTTACCTGTCACCAGTGAAGTCATTCAGCTGGATACCCTACAGAATTACATCTACATTCATTGAACTACGCTACAAAATCCAGACTCTCTGAAAAATTAGGTTTTCGGGGTCTTTTTTTCAGTTTGAAATAAATTTTTTCCATTTTATCATTTGACTGTACATTTTAAAATGCTGTGGTTTGCTATTTTAATTTGTGGTTGGTATTTTTTTGTGAACTGAATGCAAGCACTTTTTGAATTGTAGACTGTAATCCTTTAACAGAAAATATTTAATTAGCGCGTGACTCATTTGTTACACTGTTAGCAGTCCTGTATTTTCATTCCCTAAGGATTCAATCAAATTCGAATATTTTCAAATTGGTCTGGCAATATTTTCTGCACGTTTCTTATGCAAGTACATTTTGCAGATTTTTCAAGATGGAAGTGAAGTTTGACGAAATGCTTGTTTCCCGTGTAATTCTTTTGGTGTCTTGTTGCAGGCCACCACCGACCCAGATGCCCGAAGAGGTGCACTGTCTCTATCTCGTTGGCTAGCTCATGTTACTGGCCATGGAGTCACCGGCGTGCAACCTGGCCAGGTACTGTAGCCCTGCTTTAACCCGACATGTTTCAATATTTGTGTCAACCGAACATTAGGTTCTTCAGAGTCACTAAAGTGATTAAAGTTTTTTTACAGGTGAAAAGCGGTGGGTGATGGGGGGGAGGGGGGGGTAAACATTGCATTGATTTTATAAAGTGTTTATTCCTGATGAGGCCTAAATGGATGTTGATTGAAGCTATAGTAATAGTGCAAGTAGGAAGAAAACGGCGAATTGGGATATGACCTTCACCTCCTGCCCCGCCCTCTGCTGCCGCTGCACTGTAATGGGATCTGTATCACAAAGGACTGATGAATAGTATCGAGAACTAGAGAGAACAGCTGATAGTGACGTGGCCTCTGGGAGAGGATGGGATGCACTAGCCTATTATACTTCCCTCGAGGGCGTCTGTGGTTCGCAATGACAGAAGAGAGAATAATCGGGAAACAAGGAGCCATACTGGTAGTTCTTGTCTCCTACTGTGAAGGACTGTGTAGGTTTAATTTTGGTGTAAAGCACTTCATTGCTCCTACAGTCTTGTGAACTGTGGAGATACAAAAGACTTACGCAAGTACATTTCGCAGATTTTACAAGACTGAAGTGAAGGTTACAGAAATGCACGTTTCGCGGACTGGCTGCCGCTGCCCAGCTGGATGAAACCATCGGCCAAATACCCGTCGATGCCCAAGTTGCCGTCCTAGATGAAGCTGCTCCCGACTGCCCAGCTGAGCCAAAGGTACCGTAGCCCTAAATTGGCACCACATGTTTTCAATGTTTGTGTCACCTGTACTTCATGTTTTTGTGAGTCACTTAAGTGATTTCAGTTTTTTTTGACAGGTGAAATGGAAGGGTGTAGGAAAAGAGGGGGGGGGGGGATAGAAATTATGACCTACCAGCCTGACTCGTTTTCCTTTCAGCTTCTTCCACAAACTTCTTTCCGCACCCATCATTTCCAAGAGTCGTTCATTTCGTACGTTGTCTGTCGACTTAATTTTCAGCATTCTTCTGTAGCGCCACGTTTCAAAACTTTGTTTCGGTTCTAATTTTGCTCCCCAATTAGTAGATTAAATATAAAAATAGGTTCCAATGGAATAGGAGAAGTGAATTCAGCTGTGATCGGTATCATTTCTGCTACATTTTGTCTTGATTTGATTTATGTTCAGTCTAAAATCCTCCTAAGGATTTTGTTCATGCCATTCAGTAACTTCTCAATATCCTCAGCCTGTTCTGCTTACAAGACAGTCATCAGCATATCTTATCATATTGATTTTTTTCTCCCTGAACACTTATTCTACATGAAAATTTTTCTTTTACTTCCTTTATTGCTTCTTCTACATACAAGTTGAATATTAATGGAGATTGACTACAACCTTGTTTGACACCCTTTTTAACTGATGCATTCTCTCATGATTCTCTACTTTTATTATAGCCACTTGATTCTTATATAGTTTATAAAGTATTCCTCTATCTCAGTATTTTAAACTTGAGTAATTGTACCACTTCACTTTATCATAATCTTTGTTTTTCTTGGGTCCCTTTCAAGGATTAATCTTAATGCCAAAATTGCTTCGCTTGTACCACGGTTTTCCTAAACCCAAACTGGTATTCACCTACTATTTCTTCTATTACCCTTTACATTCTTTTGTATATTATCTTGGTTAGTTATTTTGGAGCATGTGGTGTTAGACTAATAGTGTGATAATTCTCACATTTGTAGGCTTGTGGTTTCTTTGGAACTGTAAAGAATATATTTTCATTAAAATCAGTTGGAATTTCTTCTGTTTCATAAGTTTTTGATATCAACTTGAATAATCTTTTGATTGCTTCTCCTAGGGATTTAAGAATTTCTGCAGGGATCTCATATTCCAACTGCCCTATTAGCTTTCAACTCATAAAGAGCTTTATTAAATTGTCCTCAAAACGGGATAATGTAACTACTGATGTCTTAAAGATAGCCGAATGTGACAATGTACCTTATCTTGAAATATTATTTCAATTGAATCTGGATACTTGCTGCTTGCCACAGGGCTGGGAAAGAGTGACAGTAATACCAGTACATAAAGGAAAGGTGAGAAATGGAGTAAAAAATTATAGGCCAATCAGTTTGACATATGTGGTAGGCAAAGTAATGGAGAGATTGATATGCGACCACATCAGAAATATACGTGAGAGGCGTAAGTTGTTTTCAAATAGGCAACATGGCTACAGGCGAGGGTATTCATGCGAATCTCAGTTGGTGGGATATATGAAAGATATTTCGAATGAAATGGGCAAGGGAGTCCAGAGTGATAGTGTAGCACCAAATCTTTCATACGCTTTTTATAAAGTGAGCCATAAAATGATAGTAAATAAGGTAAAACTATGGAGTGGATGAGAAAGTGATTTGCTGGATAGAAGAATTTTTAAATGGTAGAAAACGGAAAGGGTAGGAAATGCTGGGACTCGGTTTCAAGCACAAGGGAGTAGGAAGATTTTCTTTTATGGGTAAGGGTGTCGGGGATTGGAATAAGTTACCAAGAGAAATCAATAATTTATCAAAAATGTTAAAAGAATTTAAAGTAAAAATTTGCAGAGGACATACATACGTGGGTGCAGGAAAGGTGGAAGATGTGTGTGTGGATAAATTGCCACCAGAGCATGCACTCTGTTGCAATTTAATTAAATATTTTTGCTATTAAATTGCTTCTACACTTTCGATAAAACAAGTTTTTTATATGTGATACCAAAGAAGTTCTACATCTACATCTATACTCTGCAAATTACAAATACTGTGGGTGGCAGAGGGTGCTCAGTACCAATCCTAATTCAGTGTATTCCAATCCCGAACAGAACGAGGAAAGACGGAATACATAAATGATTCAGTACGGCATCTTATTTCTCGAATCTTATCCCTCCTGTCATTGCGACCTAAATAGGTTGGTGGAAGAAGTATTTTGTTGCACTCGTAAATTAAAGATTTTCGCATATTCTCCAACAAATTCAAACGAAAACAACGTAGTCTGTCCGCCAAACAATCCCAGTTCAACCCACGTATCAGCTCTGTGACACGTAAGGACTGTAACTAGCGGTCACGAATCGAGCAGCTCTCCTCTGTACTTTCTCTAACATGTCAATCAATTCCTTGCAGTACAGATCTCAAATTCCACGACAGTATTCCAAATGCGGACGCACTAGTGTTTTGTACGCTATTTCCTTTGTTTGAGCATTACAACTTCTCAAAATATGACCTATAAAACGCAGTTTAGAATTAGCTTTGCCTACGACGGAAGTTATGTGCAAGTCCCATTTCATGTTGCTTTATACTATTATGCCTAGATACATCAGGGAATCCACTGTGTCAACAATTGAATTGTTAATCTTGTACTCGTGAGCAAGCGGGGTCTTTTTTATTACTTATTTGCATTTCCTTGCACTTTTCCGAAATAACATCCAGATTGCGCTGAACTTCTAATCAATCGTCAGAGCACCTCACTTACCTATGAATAAGTGCATCATCAGCAAAAAATCGCATCCTGCAATTAACGTTGTCACCGAGATCGTTTATAAAAATTAAGAAAAGCGGTCCTATTAGACTTCCTTGAGGAACGCCTGAAGTAACATCTAGCTTAGAAGAGGCTTCTCGTCAAAGACGACATACTGTGGCCGACCAGTTAGAAAATCGCATATCCATTTGTAAATCTGATCAGATGTACCAAATGCTCAAATCTTCGCTAAAAGTCAGTTGTATGGTACAAAGTCAAAAGCTCTCTGAAAATCCAAGAAAATAGCATCAACTTATGATCCTGCATCAATAACTTTCATTACGTCATGCAAAAATAGCCAGTTACGTTTCACACGATTGATTCTTCCGAAATCCGTGTTGGTTTGCTGTAAGCAACTCGTTTTCATCTAGAAACTTCATAACGTTAGAGCATATGACATTCTCCAGAATTCTACTGCAAACAGATGTTAGAGATATGGGCCGATAATTCCTAGGATCTCTGCGATCTCCTTTCTTGAAAACTGGAATCAGTTATGATGATGTTTTGCACATGCGTGGCAGCTGTTTCCCCTTCACCTGTAGGGGCTGCGGCAGCGGAGTGGCCTTGATCCGCCTTTCGTATCTGAACATAGTATAGCGGTGTGCTATACTGATTGGCTAACTTTAATGTATACTCCATTGGTGATTGACTGCATGGCTAGGCACGGTGATCCCTATCTGAAGTGGGTGACTATTTGGCTAATGTGCCAAGTTCAAAAAGAATCGGGCAGTCAAGCAGGAGAGTAGTGGATCAAGTAAGCTTTTAGTATCTGTTAGGAGGCGGTGATGAACGCTGAGTCTATGGCTGCTTCTGGCAGAATCTGTGATGGTACGTAGTGGACTGACTAGTACAGTGTACGGTGCGATTGTCGGTGACTTGCTGTCACAGTGTCATCTTTGACCTTATCGCCTGATGATGACAACAGAGGCTGTTATCAAAATGTCGCGCATGGATGAACCGATCCGGCAGAACAGTGGAGAAGAATTTTTGTCAATTGTTTTTCACAGACTCGTTTCGCCCTTTCGGAGAGTGGCATAGACAGTGGGAAGATTGTGACAGCTGTCCGCCTACCACACTCTTTCCACTGAAGATGACCCACTGCAAAAGTTTCTGGTTCATTGTCCCTAATGCTCTCACTAAACCAGTTATTTAAAAATGATAAAATTTGTACGTAGTACTTAAAGCGTCTGAGCCATACATCAGGATTCCGTCGTGGATCATCAAGCCGTTGACCTCAGAGACATTAGAGGTTCATAAATTTAAAAAGTAATCTTGTAGGTGAGATTAAATGGTGTCCACGCTCGGCATGTTTACACGTATACGTTTCTTGTATCTCGGGATATGCCTCTGAAGGGTATACAGATGAAGATTGCAATTATAAACACTAATTAAACAATAGGAAGTATTTCTGTACATCTGTACAAAACAGATGAATCGTGGTCTGGCAAAAGTAATATTACACTATGATTCAGGGGACAAATTTTTAAAATTTTTGATGCACGTAAGAAATGAAACGCCATAGAAAGGACGTTTAATGTAAAGTGCTGTTGTGTTGTATGGGATCTGTATCACAAAGGACTGATGAATAGTATCGAGAACTAGAGAGAACAGGTGAGGTTGACGTGGCCTCTGGTGTAGGATGGGATGCACTAGCCTAATAGACCACGCTCGAGGGCAGCTGTGGCTCGCAATGACATGAGAGAGAATAATCTGGAAACAAGGAGCCATACTGGTAGTTCTTGTCTCCTGCTGTGAAGGACTAATTTTGGTGTAAAGCACTTCATTGCTCCCACAGTTTTGTGAAATGTGGAGATACAAAAGAAACAACTTCTACGCCGGCAGTGGGGCAGAGGGTATGAATGCCGTATCGTTGCCTGTCACAAACGGAATCACTCAGTTGGTTACCTGAGAGAATTACATCTACATTCATTGAACTACGCTACAAAATTCAGCCTCTCTGAAACATTAACTTTTCGGGGTCCTTTTTTTTTTCAGGGTGAAATCAATTTTTTCCGTTTTTATCATTTGACTGTTCGTTTTAAAATGCTATGCTTTGTTATTTGAATTTGTGGTTGGTATTTTTAGTGAAATGAACGCAAGCACTTTTTGAATTGCAGACTGTAATCCTTTAACAGAAATATTTAATCAGCGTGTGACTGATTTGTTACACAGTCAATAGTCCTGTACTGTTTTCCGCAAGGATTCAATGAAATTCGAATATTTTCAAATTGGTCTGGCAATATTTTCTGAATGTTTCTTATGCAAGTACATTTCACATACTTTCCAAGACTGAAGTGAAGTTTGAAGAAATGCTTGTTTCCTGTGTAATACTTTTGTTGTCTGTCGCAGGCGAACCGGCAGGCCCCAGCCCAGCGGCCACTGCAAACCATCCGTTAAGCGCGGGACAAGCTGCCGCTGCTTGCCCAGCTGCAGTCACAGGCTGGGCAGGCTTTAGCCATCTGGCTAGCTGCGGTCACAGGCCATGCCTCTGCCGCCGTGCAAGCTCGCGTCTCGGGTGAGCCTGTAGACTAGCTGCGATCGCAGGAGATGCTTCCGCCGCCTGGCCAGCTGCAAGGTACTGTAGCCATACTTTAACACATGTTTCAATGTTTGTGTCACCCGAACATCGGGTTTTTCTGTGTCTTAAGTGATTTAAGTTTTTTTGACGGGGGAGGCGCAAGACGTGTTTAGAGGAACAAGAGAGGTGTTAGTGCATTCATATCTAGCCAGTCATTTGCCAGTAAATATACTTAAACATATCTCAACAAAACGTTATCGCGACTGTTAACTGCACTTAAGTTGGTACAACTTGTTTATACACAAGCAATATCCTCTTTGGACGTAGTTACGAAGACCAACTCGCCTACTTGACGGTCAAGTTCTTTGAACACTGAGTGGCTACAGGCACAATGTGTCTACCCTTTATAAACATTGCAATTAAAGGAGAAAAAAACAAGGAAAAAATAAACTGGGATATAATTCAAATACGATTCCACACTTCAATGTCTGTCGTTCAATCTTCGTGGTGTTGAAGCAATTTGTTTCAAATGCTTTTTGCATCTTATCATTCGGAAATTCCAAAGGGAAACAAATTAATATTATTACTAATTTTGTAAAAATGAAACTAATGCTTTAAATGGCAAATAATAAAGAATAAAAGCATTATGGGAAAAAAATCACATGTGAGAATTAAACACAGGTCTCTTTGCATACTGATATTAGGCCTATGTCTTAAATCACACTGCTTTGTAAGAGCCTTTGTTTTAGTGCCTACTCTAAAATTATACATTGAGCGTATAGAGTTGCGTGGTTTTTAACCGTAGATTTCTCGTATACAGAGGACCATTCGAAAAACTGTATTAGCGTGTTTCACCATACATCCGCCTTGTTCGATCTCCGCACTGTAAAACAATTTCCCTGTATTTTGATAGTAATTTAAATCACTTGCATAGAGAAAAACATACACCATATAAAATGTGAAATAATTGTTGCTTTAATATTCTGGGTACAGAAAGGGTAATATACTTCGTTGTTACGGCGTTATTTTTAAACAGTGGAAATAATTTGTAAACAGCCCATTTCCATCAAATTCAAAAACCATCCCTTTTAAGCCTCGGGAGGTCTTACCGTGTATCAAGTATAGTTAGTAAAAATGTAACTGATTGCTTGGCATAATTTCTTATTCATGATAAAAGACATTTCTCTCCAGGACCATAACGGGAACTCATTGTGATTCACAATATCATTTTTGTTTAATGTAATACTGAGTCGCTTATTCGTCTACATTTCAGGTCTTCGACAAGCAACTTATCGTAATCAACCTTTAGGTTTAATTTGTGTATCTAAAAAGCTGACTCTTCTTTCCATTTGTTTTCATCCAATGTTTACAAATCCAACTAGTTGGACTGCAGTTGTTTACAGTCCTCTACATTTTGATCCTTTTATATAACATTATATCATCTGCAAAGTCTCTAATTTCTGGTCAAAACAATTAACACGATTATTAATTAGAATAATGAATAGCAATGGTCCCAATACGCTACCCTGTGGCACCCTCATTTATACCTCCACTTCTCTTGATATGAATTACCAATCCTAAATTTGTTTTTTACCTTTTAAAAATTCTTCTACCCAGCAAATCACTTACTCATCCTCTCCAATAGGTTTTACCTTATTTACTACCATTTTATCGCTCTCAGCCAAAAGCCTTTATAAGACCTAGTTCTATACTATCAATTTGTTCTTGTCTTAAATATCTTGAATATATCCCACCAACTGAGATTTTCATTAATATCCTTGCCTAAGCCACGATGCCTACTTGACAAAATGCCTACGCTCCTCACAAATATTTCTGATGTGGTTGCATTTCAATATTTCCATTAATTTACCTACCACTGAATTCAAACTACTCGGCCTATAATTATCGACTCTATTTGTCACCCCACCTTTATGTGCTGGCACTACTATTGCACTTTTTCCAGTCCTGTTCTAATAAAGTATCCAGACTCATTTTAAATTATATTTCTAGATGAGGTACATTGCGACATCTGGCTATCCTTACTATATCAGTATTTGTACTCTGTTTTGAGGACAGAATTTAATAGAGCTCTGATTGACTTGAACTCAAATAAGGCAGTTGGAATTGATGAGATCGCTGCCGAAACTGTTAAATCCCTAGGAGAAGAATGAATCAAAAGTTTATACAATCCGGTATCAAAAAGTTATGAAGCAGGAGAAGATTTATTGCGCCATTAGTCTATCATCACATGCTTCAAAATCACTGACCAGAATAATACACAAAAGAATGGAAAGTAGATATAGTAGGTGAAGATCACTTTGGATTTAGGAAAAATCGCGGTACAAGGAAATCAATTCTGGCTTTAAGATTAATACTTGAAGGGCGGATCAAGAAAAAAGAAATACTTTTATGCATTTTATGATTCAGAAAAAGCTTTTGATAATGTTAGGTGGGACAAGGTGTTCAAAATTTTAAGAAGTCAGGTCTAAACAATTGAAAGTGAAGAGCACTGTATAAACTATATAAGAATCAAGTGGATGTAATAAAAGTAGAGAACCATGAGAGATGTGCATCAGTTAAAAAAGGTTGCAGTCTATCTCTGCTAATATTCAACTTTTATGTAGAGGAACCAATAAAGGACGTATAAAAAAAAAAAAATAGTGCGGCATAAGTATTCAGGGAGAAAAAAATCGGTATGCTACGATTTGCTGATGACATTGTCTTGTTAGCAGAACAGGCTGGGGATACTAAGAAGTTGCTGTATGGTATGATCAAAATGCTGAAGGAGATGTTTGGATTATACGTGAATCAAAGCAATATAAAGTGGTGAAATGTAGCAGAAATGATACCAACACTAGTAGATTAAATATAAAAATTGGATCGGATGCGATAGCAGAAGTTAGTGAATTTTGCTACTTAGGAAGTAAAATTATAATTGATGGCCAAAGCAGGATGATGTTAAAAGCAGAATAGCAGTAGCGAAAAGAGCCTTTATGAAACGGAAATCTTTTAGTTTCAAATATTGATCTAGGACTCAGAAAGAACTTTTTAAAACTATGTGTGGAACACCGCACTTTATGCCAGTGAAGCATGGACTTTAGAAATACCAGAAAAAAGAGAAGCATCTGAAATTTGGTGCTATAGAAGACTGGTTAAAATTAAACGTACAGACAAAGTACGAAATAAACCAGTTTTGGATGTAATGGGTGAGGAAAGAAATTGGAGAAAGAAGAGACAGGCTGGTAAGTAATATTTTGAGACACGCGGGATTGAATCTTCGCTATAAGTCGGTTGTGTGGTACAGAGTCAAAAGCTTTCTGAAAATCCAAGAAAATAGCATCAACTTGTGATCCTGCATCAACTACTTTCATTAGGTCATGCGAAAATAGAGCCAGTTGCGTTTCACACGATTGATTCTTCCTAAATCCATGTTGGTTTGCTGTAAGTAACTCGTTTTCATCTAGAAACTTCATAACGTTAGAGCATATGACATGCTCCAGAATTCTACTGCAAACGGATGTTAGTTATGGGCTGATAATTCCTAGGATCTCTCCGATCTCCTTTCTTGAAAACGGGAATCCGTTATGATGATGTTTTGCACATGGCTAGGCACGGTGATCCCTATCTGAAGTGGGTGACTATTTGGCTAATGCGCCAAGTTCTAAAAGAATCAGGCAGTCAAGCGGGCGAGTAGTGGATCAAGTAAGCTTTTAGTATCTGTTAGGAGGCGGTGATGAACGCTGAGTCTATGGCTGCTTCTGGCAGAATCGGTGATGGTACGTAGTGTACTGACTAGTACAGTGTACGGCGACCTTTCAGTAAAGCTAGTTAAGGCTATGGCAGCATGCGTGCCTCGCGATTGTCGGTGACATGATGTCGCAGTGTCAACTTCGAACTTGTCGTCTGATGACAACTGAGGCTGTTATTGAAATGTCTCACATGGAAGAACTGACCCGGCAGAACAGCAGAGAAGAATTTTTGTCACTTGTTTCACTAATGTTTTTCAGACGCGTTTCGGCCTTTTGGAGAGGGGAATCGTCAGTGGGAAGATTGACAGCTGTCCGCCTACCACAATCCTTACACTAAAGATGAACTATGAAAGGGTTTCTGGTTCATTGTCCCTAATGCTCTCACGAAACCAGTTATTTAAAAATGATAAAATTTGTGCGTAGTATTCCAAGCGTCTAACTTGGAGACCATCAGACGTGTTAAGAACAGATTTCAATCTCCTTCATATATGTTGAAGGGTACACAGCATATATATCTGTGGTATAGTTGTTTCTCAAACTGTGCCCTAGTTTTTGAAATATTCACCTGCATAGAAGCAAAAAATTCTAAATGTCTGGTATATATGAAATTATTGCTCAGTTTTATCAAATGGCAGCATGGTCTAAGCAGTAGGGTGTTGGATTCTTAATTTTCTGACCCAAATTCAAATCCTGGCAGAATAAAATATTTTTATTTGTTTTTATCTTCAGAAATTGTCATGCTAGACTTACTTATTTTGTTAAAACTTCACTTTTATTGCGAAATTAAATTTGAAACAAATCATATTGCTTATAACAGATACACCAAACATAATTCCAGCCCACATATCAACAATCGTTTCCTAATATGACTCGCCCATACCCAGGAGGCGAATCTGCTAGTAAACTGGAATCTGACAAGAATTTTGCAATGTTTAAAAGTATTTGTCACTCGTTCTTTGCTATTTTTTTGTCACATAGGCCTACTATTTTATTTTCAACCATTTACATGCTACCGTTCTTGGAACAAATAGTGTAGAAGAATTAAAGAAAAAATCCTATGTATTTCGTTTAAAATGCCACTTGATGATATAAAAGTAAAGAAAATATGAAGATGAAATAAATAACATAACTATTTCATTTGGAAAATCACCGAAACAACTTATTAACAAAAGGTGATAACTAATGTAAGAATGGAGTCTTTCCAGATGTATGATTACAATGAAGTTTTCAAGGGTGTGCAGCCGAATTGTGTTGTGAAAAGTTGGTAGACCCGTGAATTCATTACGAAAAAAATTTCGGGGAAAAATTAATTGTAGGCAATAAGATTGCTTTTAAATAGTATTTCACTCAATAAAAGTATGTAAATGAAGTGTTAACAAAATAAAAAGGTCAAGCTAGACAATTTCTTAAGATAAAAATAAATAAATATTTGATTCTGCTGGGATTTGAACTTAGGTCAGAAAATTATGAAGCTAACACCCTACCTCAAAGACCACGTTGCCATTTAATAACGCTTATCAATAATTTCATATATACCCGACATTAGAATTTTTTGTTTCTATGCATGCAAATATTTAAAAAACTAGAGCACATTCTGAGAAACGACTATACCACAGATATATATGCTGTGTATTCTTCAATATATATGGAGGAGATCGAAATCCGTTCGTAACAAGTTTGATGGTTCCCAAGTAAGTTATACATCAGGATAACGTTGCGGAACGTTAAGCTGTCGACCTCTAAGGTGTTAGAGGTTCATAAATTTAAAATGTAATCTTGAAAGCGAGATTAAAATGTTGTCCACACTCGGCATGTTTACACGTATACGTTGCATGTAACTCGGGATATGCCCCTGAAGGGTATACACGTGATGATTACAATTATAAGCACTAATTTAACAACTGGAATTATTTCTGTACAATTGTACATAAAACATGATTCATGGTCTGCCTAATGTAATATTACACTACGATTCAAGGGACGAATTGAGAAAATTTTTGATGCACATACAAACTACCATGGAAAGGACATTTACATGTAAAGTGTTATTGTGTTGTATGGGATCTGTATCACAAAGGACTGATGAATAGTATCGAGAACTAGAGAGGACAGGTGAGGTTGACGTGGCCTCTGGTGTAGGATGGGATGCACTAGCCTATTAGACCACAGCTCAAGGGCAGCTGTGGCTCGCAATGACATGAGAGAGAATAATCTGGAAACAAGGAGCCATACTGGTAGTTCTTGTCTTCTACTGTGAAGGGCTAATGTTGGTGTAAAGCACTTAATTGCTCCCACAGTTTTGTGAAATGTGGCGATACAAAAGACATAACTTCTACGCTGGCAGTGGTCACTTGACAGTGGGGCAGGGGGTATGACTGCCGAAACGTTGCCTATCACCGTTGGAATCATTCAGCTGGCTACCCGAGAGAATTGCATGAACATTCATTGAACTACGCTACAAAATCTAGCCCCTCTCAAACATTAGCTTTTCGGGGTCCTTTTTTTTTCAGTTTGAAATCAATTTTTATCATTTGACTGTACGTATTAAAATGCTATGCTTTGTTATTGGAATTTGTGGTTGGTATTTTTAGTGAATTGAATGCAAGCACTTTTTGAATTGGAGACTGTAATCCTTTAACAGAAATATTTAATCAGCGCGTGACTGATTTGTTACACTGTCAATTGTCCTGTACTTTTTCCCCCCAAGGATTCAATGAAATTCAAATATTTTCAAATTGGTCTGGCAATATTTTCTGAATGTTTCTTATGAAAGTACATTTCACATATTTTTCAAGACTGAAGTGAAGTTCGAAGAAATGCTTGTTTCCTGTGTAATACTTTTGGTGTCTTGTTGCAGCCCACCACCGGCCCAGCTGTAGCCGCAGGCCGATCTGAAACACAAACAACCAACAGGCAGGCCCGGGCCCATCTGTAGTCGCAGGCCGATCTGAAGCAAGCCGTCCAGATGCCGCAAAACAACCAACAGGCAGGCCCGGGCCCATCTGTAGTCGCAGGCCGATCCGAAGCACGCCGTCCAGATGCCGCAAACAACCAACTGGCAGGCCCCAACCCAGCTGCGGTCGCAGGCCAGGCTTCCACCATCTGGCTAGCTGCATTCGCAGATCAGGTTGCCGCCGTCTGGCTAGCTGGAGTCTTCGGTCATCTGTTGGGCCCCGGCCGAGCTGCGGTCGCAGGAGGGGTTTCCGCCTCCTGGCAAGCTGACGTCGCTGGCCAGGCATTGTATGAGGTACTGTAGCCCTTATTTAACACCACTTATTTCAATGTTTGTGTCACCCGAACATCAGGTTTTTCAGAGTCGCTCAAGTGGTGGGTGGCGCAAGACACGTTTAGAGGAACGAAAGAGGTGTTAGTGCAGTCTTATCTAGCCGGTCATTTGCCAGTAAATATATTTAAACGCGTCTCAACATAACATTATCGCGACTGTTAATTGCACTTAAGTCGGTACAACCTATTTATACAGACGCAATATCCTCTTTGGACGCAGTTACGAAGTCCAACTCTCCTACTTGATGGTCAAGTTCTTTGAACACTTAGCGGCTACAAGCACAATGTGTCTACCCTATATAAACACCCAGTTAAAGGAGAAAAAAACAAGGAAAAAAAAAAGGATATAATTGAAATAAGATTCCACACTTCAATGGCTGTCATAGAATCTCTGTTGTTCCAATCTTCGTGGTGTTGAAGCAATTTGTTTCAAATGCTTAACGAATCTTATCATTTGGAAATTCCAAAGGAAGATAGGAAACAAATTAATATTATTACTAATTTTGTAAACATGAAACTAATGCTACAAATGGCAAATAAAGAATAAAAGCATTATGGAAAAAAAATCACAAGTGACAATCAAACAGTTCTCTTTGCATACTGATATTAGGCCTACGTCTTAAATCACACTGCTTTGTGAGTGCCTTCGCTAAAACCATACATTGAGCGTATAGAGTTGCGTGGTTTTTAACCGTAGATTTCTCGTGTACAGAAGACCACTGGAAAAACTATTAGCGTTTTTCACCATACATCGGCCTTGTTTGATCTCTGCACTGTAAAACAATCTCCCTGTATTTTGATAGTAATTTAAATCACTTGCATAGAGAAAAACATACACCATATAAAATTTCAAATAATTGTTGCTTTAATATTCTAGGTACAGAAAGGGTAATATACTTCGTTGTTACGGCATTATTTTTAAACGGTGGAAATAATTTGTAAACAGCCCATTTCCATCAAATTCAAAAACCATCCCTTTTAAGCCTCGGGAGGTCTTACCGTGTATCAAGTATAGTTAGTAAAAATGTAGCCGATTGCTTGGCGTAATTTGTTATTCATGATAAGACATTTCTCTCCAGGACCATAACGGAAACTCATTGTGATTCACAATATCATTTTTGTTTAATGTAATACTGAGTCGCTTATTCGTCTACATTAACTTGAGAGCTGAAAATTGTTCCAAATCACTTGAAGTCACCGGAACGTATTTAAATATTTAATTTAAATGTAGTTGATTTACCATTTAACTGTGGCCTCAGCTCGAAAAGTAGGTAATCCCTGTTTCTGGACAAGTACATTGTGGAGTTTTTCTAGAATTTTTTCCGTGGTAGGAGGCTGGGCCAAGTCAATTTTCTCTCACCTGAGCAAGAGCAATATTGAGCTCTGTAACGATTTAGTAGCCAACGTCGTGTGGGCTGGTACTTTATCATCCAAGTTGGCTAACTGTCTACAGCACATCAGTGTGGCCTACTGCGACCAGGAACAAATTGTCTACAATCGAACGAGCTATCCTACATAACGACTCGGAGCTTTGTGCTGTCCCATCTAAATACGTAAACTTCCTATCATAATTTTCTCACTTCACCAACAGCTAAGGTATCCAAAAAGTCCATTCTCATTTTACTTTCTGATAGTTTTCATCCGGAAGTCGTTCAAATGACAGTTCTGAAGAGATTGCATAGAATATTTGCACGTCAAGGCCTCGGCGGAATACTCAATTAAATTAATTTTTCTTCCTTCCATTTGATGTGTGTAGCATCAGATGGTTAATGCCTTCAGCACGTTGGCTTAAATCTGATTTCATTTCAACTGGCATCCAAAGATTATACATTGAGGTGTTCCGTAAAGGTTATCAAGATTACTGCAGTCATAGAACGCTTAACTGGTGGATGAGTGTTCTCGTTGGCTAGTAAACTATTACAATACACTGGTATTCATAGATCATAGTCTGCAGTTACTGGGAGCAGATTATAGAGGAGAAATGAAAAAGATTAAAAATCTTTGTCAATTAGCGTGCGCAAGAAATAGTAACCGAGATGAAATCATAGGAATGAAATTTATAGAAGTGCGTAGAATGGTCACCACTGGTGGAGATTTGAATTTACTATGTTGCTACTGAAATAAGAGTATCAATAGCACAAGAGGAATGATTTTTAAATATTTTAGTGAGGAAAAGTGCATTTATACAAGTGGTAGGACATAGCACGTGAGGACATAACATGAATCTCATCCTAATAAAGTCTGAGAACCATTTTGGGGAGTTTCTCTACCAAAGGAATAATTGATCAGGAAGCAGTTCAGTAAAGCAGTGGTTGACCTAGTTACATGTTGCTGAAATAATAGCCTCAGTAATATTGCTCAGTGAAGGCGAAGGAAATTAAAATAAATCTTATAAACTTACATTATGCCACGTAATATTTCTTTTATTGTAGTGTAGGTTGCACAGATCGCGATCAGTGTGCAACTATTTTCTTTCAAATGATTTAATAATTTCCATAATAGGACACAGTTCAAATTATTTTGAAAAAAGACTAAGTTATCCATGCTCTCTGCTGTAGCATCAAATTCTAATTGTAGTTCTGACCCATGCTAAATATTGATATAATCAAAACTTTCGCTAACATTGATGCTCGAAAATTGAAGTTTTTATCTTACATATCTGTGGACAAAAAATTAAGGAATACTTCTATATATCAAAAGAATAATACGTAAATAAAAGCATTTAATGATTGATATGCCGATTTAAACGCAATACATAATTTTATTTCATTGTTCTTTGTTCTGACAGTTAATTTAATCGCGGATGCTTAGAAATATTATTAAGTAACGTGCATGACATAGAAAAAAAAGGCGTAAAGCGTGCCATCATAGCGCGACTTCATTGACGTCGTGGAATACAGGATTACCAAAACTTGCTTTTTTAAGTATAAATTTGTTTCATCAAGCTGCATAAGAATCTGTCATCAGATTTTGGCACCACGGTAATGATAGTGCTGCCAGAGTGTGTTTACTATATCGGACATAACATTAAACAAAGATTATAAATCATAAAACCAAATCAACTTCAACTCGTACCTTATTATTTTGTCAGTACTTAAAAAGTAGTGGTTCTGCAAAATTCATCAGTTCTGCTTTATATTTAGAAATATATTGTGCACAAATACTTACATCAAAATGATCTTCACAAAAATAGATTCTTGAATCTGCAGACTATGAGCATCTTCCCTCCATGCATGTTTTAACCACTTTTCCTGTATCTGTTTGGAACATATATAAATAAATTGTTTGGCTTTTTTGTTGTTGTGCTTTTACACTGGGGAACTACACAGTACTTATAAAATGAAGAATTCATTTTTAATTAAAGAACACTTGACACCTGTCATATACTGTACGTACATGACTGCTTTGTTTTGGTTCGGGTGGTGTGACGTCATTCAAGACGCCATGACAGTCTTGAGCGTTTTCGCGGTAAATTTAAATTCGTTTTTTATAATGCAAAATAATTTTAATGTTTTACTTTTTTAAAGTAATAAGTTTTTTAATAAAATAGATACTAAGGTAAAGTGTTAACCTATTTTTCAAATTTAGTCAATGCTAGCTTTGTACTTTCTTTGGAAGTGTTAAGATAATACTTTTATTAAAATCAGTTGAAGTTTCTCCTGTTTTATAACTTTTTGATATTAGGTTGAGTAGCCTCTGGATTCCCTCTGATCCTAGGGATTTCAATAATTCTTAAAGAACTGCCTTATTTGTTTTCAAGTCAGTCATAGCTCTATAAAATCCTCAAAACAGGATCTCCTACATTATCAGCGCCAACATCGCCTTCCTTTCCATTAAGCTGTTTTTCAAATCGTCCTTTTTTTGGGGGATAGGGGGTGGGGAGGGGGTTGGCTGTGTCTTTCTCTGTACTTCTTATCTTCTACTATCTCCCTTAACAAGTTAACCAGTCTTGCATGTCAAAAATAAGACCACCATGCTCTCTTCTTTCTGTAAGACTCTTCCACAAACTTCTCTCCTCATCCATCATTTAAAAAACAAGTTCATTTAATACTGAAATGATCAAAATTCAATCATTTCATCTATTCCCAAGAAAAAGCTGCATTTTGTTCGTAGCTGCGAGGCAGTGACAAGGAACTTGGGCAGTAGGTAGACACCCAGTAGGGCACTAATGACCTCACTGTCGACACTCCCTAAAGCCATAAAAACAGACACCCAGAATAAGAGCCAGAGCTGTGTCACTGTCCCCTGGTCAGCTAAGTGTTTTAACGCAGAAGGGGGGGATGTTCTGCGTATCGCCTGGACACAGCTATTGAATCATCACTCACCAAAGTTGAAGGCTGCGATGAGTGAAAAAATGTGACGAACAGAAACATATGCAATATTTCGGTTTTACGCCTTACTCGTGTGATATGGCCATATGGTTCTGGAGGTGTACACACGCTTAAGTTTCAAACTTCGGTATGTGCAAACCTCCCAAACCATATGTCTCAGTTTTTCACTTGTCGCAGCCTTCAACTTTGATGAATGACGATTCATTTTCCCAAACCTTTGTTATTTGTATTGTCTAAAAGCCATTTCCTTTTTCTCTGTATCATTAGCACATATAGAGGAATTTGTTTGGTCACTATGTATCAATGATATGTGTTCTGTGTTATCTCAGTTATATTGATGACATATGCCTTTTCTCTATCCAGTCACCATTATGTTTCAGGAGATGGAAAGTGTAGTTTGATTGCACGACCTCATCAACAGGCTGTATGGCAAGCTGCAGGATATCTGTCCACGATTGTACTTAAATTCATTGTCACTAAAATTCATTAACAGTTTCCTGCAGACAATGATGTCAAATATCATCCTACCAGTTGGCAGTGACTTTGTAAAGTGATGCAGGTGTAAAGTTTAATTGATTCAAAATTAATGTAAGTCAAGTAGTGACACACATTAGGATTGCTGCCTTTGTTAATATTTTCTGCAGAACTATTGTATTATAAAAATTTGTTATCATGGACATATTGGTTCTTGTTGGTATTACTGAGTATTTTATTATCGAATTGCCAATTATTATAAACAAAACAAAACTAGAGGGAAAGTAAGTAATACTACCTCTGTTTGTACAATCCAAGAAATATTTGTATACAGGGGCGGATCCAGGATTTTGTTTTGGGGGGGGGGGACTTGAGCGGACTTTGGTTTGGGGGGGGGGCTTGGCTTGAGTGAATTTTGGTTCAGAGGGCTTGCGTTCAGTCGATTTTGGTTTTGGGGGGGGGGCTTGAGTCGGGGAAAAAGGTGGTATTTATAGCCTCTTAGGGCCTCAAATCCGTAGAGCTTGAACCCCTAGCCCCCCCCCCCTTGGATCCGCCCCTGTTTGTATATAAAGTGTTCTGAATATTTTTATAGTGAATAAAAATATATTTCTAAAATTGACAAATGATTCCCCGTCCCCCCCCCCCCCACAACACTGAAGAATTTTCTGCTACTGTACGTATATATTGATACATTCATTTTTTATGAGGCAGCTAATTATTTTATTTCAGAGTTCACAGCAGCCTGTGCTAAAACATTGTGACAAATCTTGTCTCATTTGCAATTCCAGGAACTGATCAAAATAACGCAAAATGTGTGCAAACAATGGAGAAGTCTGTCTCGTGATTATCAGTTGTGGTGTGATAAGAAGTTGCACGTAGCGTAAGGAATATTTTTTCTTCTGCTTGGTTATTGTTCACAAAACCAGTCAGGGGTTCAAGATGTAATTTTGCACGAATATCATCTCTATTCTAGTGTTTCTCAAACTGTGGTCTGCAGACAGCATATTATTAATTTAGTTACTATATTCGTACTGTATAAAGCTATAAGCGAGTATAAACTATAAGCCCAACTTTTAAAACACGAATACTCCAATGACCAGGAGAAAAACCTGACATTTTCAGGATGAGGATGTTGTCAGCACAAAGGATGCACGGGGGTTGGGCAACACTTGAACCTGAACTGTGAACAGCTAAGTTCATGACCTTGTGTAGCCTTCTGGTACCTAAAATATTTAAGAAATCTGCCACCACACATTTATATTAAACCCCAAATGCGAAAGGTAATTGAAATAAAGTCACTTTAAACAGTTTCAGGGTAACACAATACTTATATTCGAGTTGTGCGATCTCTTTCCGGCGAAAGAATGAGACATATCATGGTGGCTGCGTGACCTTTTATAAGCTTGCCATGGCCTATGACGTCAGTAACTTTTTCTTTAATTAATATCTCCTAAAGTACAAAATAGTTTAACTTGAAATTTTTACAAGGGCTTCCTTTGATCATGTTCTATCTATTTTAATTTAATTTTACATTCAAAAATGTTTTTATAGGCTTATTACGTGGCCAACTTGGCAGACTTTCTCGAACTCCAACAACATTTAGCGATGATCTATCTTTAGAGTTTTAATTATCTCACAAATTCTGAAATGTTTTACCAAAACCATTATATATTAGTAATCGTCTGAATTTAGGCTATCTACTGATATAAATTTCAAATCTATATTCCTTTTAGTTAAAAAGTTCACTTTTTTTCTCATAATTGAAACCACTAATTAAACTTTTCCAAATTATTTAATTTTACTCGGTACAGTGCTGGCTATACGAGGCGCGTCCAGAAAGTAAGTTCCGTTTGGTAATAAAATGAAATTGTACACAGATACAGAAGAAATTTTTATTGCACAAAATTCTACAACTCTTAAACTACTTTTCCACATAACTGCCGAAATTTTGCAGGCATTTGTCATAGCGTGGCACCAGGTTTTGTGTACCTTTTTCATAGAAATCTGCCGCCTGTGTCTTCAACCAGTTGGAAACAGTTTCTTTCAGCTCGTCGTCATTGGTGAAGTGATGACCGCCAAGGAAAGACTTGAGATGTAAGAAGAGACGAAAGTCACTAGGAGCGAGGTCAGGGCTGTACGGAGGATGGTGAAACACGTCCCAGCCAAATCCCTGTACGAGGTTTTTCGTCATGTTTGCAGTGTGTGGTCGTGCGTTGTCGTGAAGCAAAACACCTTTTGACAGCAGTCCCCGGCGCTTATTCTGAATTGCACGGCGCAATTTCCGAAGTGTCTCACAATAAGCATCTGCTTTGATTGTTTGACCACACGGTAAGAAGTCAATGAGTAGGATGCCTTTTCAGTCCCAGAAAACTGTGCACATCATTTTCCGAGGTGTCTTGATTTGCTTCGGCTTAACCTTTGGTGGGGATGAAGTGTGCCTCCATTCCATTGATTGCCGCTTACTCTCAAGGGTGTCGTAAGAAACCCACGTTTCATCTCCTGTGACTATCAGTCTCAGAAATTCTTCGCCGCTTTCAGCATAACGGGTCAAAAACTCAAGTGCACTACCCATCTGTTGTGTTTTGTGTTGCTCAGTGAGAATCTTTGGTACCCAACGTGAGCAAAGTTTACGGAATTTCAGTTGTTTGGTAACAATTTCATGCATCAGTGATCGTGAAATTTGGGGGAAGTCCATAGCGAGAGCACTGATTGTAAACCTACAGTTTTCCTGGATCTTGTCATCAATTGCGTGAACCAGTTCTTCTGTAACCAAAGGTGGACGCCCACTACGTTCATCGTGCACATCACTACGCCCGCCATTAAACTGTCGGACCCATCTTCTCAACATCGAATCACTCATCGCATTTGGTCCGTAAACATCGCAAATTTGCCGATAAATTTCACTTGGTTTCACTTTCCTCGCATTCAGAAACCGAATCACAGACCTGATTTCACAGGCGGCGGGATTTTCAATCAACACCGACATTTCAAACAAGCACAACAAAGCGTACGTAACTGACAGCGATCTCCAAATGGCGCACGTTCTTCCCCTTGATACACATCGTCTACAGCGCATGTGCGGAACTGCAATCGCAGCGCTGCAGCGGAGATAAATTGAAACGGAACTTACTTTCTGGACGCACCTCGTATATAGCTGGTGGTAAAAGTTCGGCTGTAGTTTTACTCGATTCAAAGATATTTCAGATCTTAGATTTTTACTTTCCTGTCGCTTGTTTCAAAACTTGAAGAAACTGAATTATCTCTCAAACTAAATTTTTCCTGATGTAATACACTTTAAAATGATTCTAATGAGTTTTCACTGTGGAAATGAATACAGGGAAATACCTTCAAGTTGACAATTACTCTTCTCGAAATTTCTAAGTCCAGCATAAGCGACTTAAAAATTGATCTATAGAATATTTTACTACTGGGGATGGCTAGTGGGAGTGCTTTTGGTGAACTAAAGGGTGCCTTACAATGTAGAAGTAAGATGGCATGTCATCCGAGTGCTAGGTCTGAAAATGACAAGGTGATGTTCCTGCACCAGTTCGATTCTATGTGGCCCATACAAAGAATGGACAAGGAACATAATTTGCATTACTGACCATAGAAATTATACTATAAATTTTCCATTGGTGAGATAGTTTTCTGTGTCATATCTAAAGTAAATTGTTTTTCTAATTTTTCCTGCTTGTAAATTTTCACATCTTTCTCAAGTTTAGATAATTCGCTCATTTGCTGCAACAGTGACATAACTAAAAAATGACCTTTATTGAGTTATGACCAAAGGATGATCCATTTTCGTGTATACTTTTAGTTTGTAGAACGACACATTTGAGCTTCAACTATTCGCCGAGAGAGAGCAGGTTATGTCACTATTGTTTCTCAACAGACCGCCCTTCAGTTTATTCACAACACTGTCATATATCAGTTGAGTTTTGGCTGTTGTCAAGTAACATAGCGACAAGTTTGTTCAAGAGTGGCGTATTTTTGTTTATGACGATATTGTGTAAATGGTAAGATTATTCACGTTAGATTTACATTTGTTCAATAATGTGTTATATCAAATTGTGAAATTCTTTTTGAAATACTCTGCTTAAATGCCTTTAGTTTTATTCCTTAATGTGTCGCTCTTGATGCAAGCAACCTTGTCTATCGTTGGATTATTTTGAGTTATGATGCTATTACAAAATACCATATTGCATAAACTTATTCTACACTTTGTAGTTTGAGACTTTATGACGTTCTTGCATGAAATCTTCTCCTCCGACATAATTTTCGTCTTCTCTGATTCACACTTATGCCACTCTTGTTACTAAAATTTTACTATTAACACTAAATGTGACACTTATTTAAAAACATTTGAAAGAATGCTCACATTTAATTAATAATGTACATTAGGATAGTAATATGCGTTTAGCAATTAAAAACAGTTTTTTAATTCAATGCCGAGGTATTGACTTTTTTAGGTCTTTTATTTTAAGGAAAAAGTTAAAATCAAACAAAACAAAAAAAAAGAAAAGAGAAGAAAAGAAGCAATATATTACGAAACTTTCAGATGTTGGTATAAAGATGAAATGACATGACAATTTTATTCATGTCATTTCATCTTTATTACTATGTTTTTAACTTTATTTTTATTTTTCTTCTTAAAGTAATGTTTGCCTTGAAAAAAGAGTAAGACTCAATAAAGTTGGAACATCGATATTAAATTTTTTTAAAAAACTTTGCTCTTGGCGGCATCTTGATATCTTACACTACATTTTAATATAAATAATGCCATAAAACACCAGAAATCTTAGATCAAATGATAAGGGAAGGCGTGTGGCAGCACATAGATTCGATTCCGAAAATTGAAAGCTATTACCTAAGGGCAAATACAACGAGGCTCTTCATTGATGAAAGCAAATCAATTGCAGACATCCACAAGGACTATGTGGTTATCTGCAAAGAAAAGAAGGTACCTTTTGCCAACTATACTTCATTTTATAGAATATTTAAAAAAATAATACAATATTTCATATTTCGTTACAAAGAAAGATTTATGTGAAACCTGCGTAGCTTTTGAAAATGCAGACAGTGAAGAAAAACAGTTACAAGAAAAATTTAACCAACATATTATCGAAAAACAATTGTCAAGAGAGGAGAAAAAACATACAAAGAAAATTCAAATACTGTAGTGGTTGTTTATGATCTACAGGCCGCAATGCAACTTCCTAAAGGGGATGCTTCTCTATTCTACTATACATCTAAATTAAATGTTTTCAATTTCACTATGTATGACTTGAAGAGCAATACATGTGATTGTTTTGTCTGGGAAGAAGCAAACGGCCATCGTGGTGCAAATGAAATAAGTACATGTGCCCTTCATTAGGGAGCGTGCACAAACTACGTGGCTCAGTCCAAGGGGGGGGGGGGGGGGGCTTGAAGGCTACCCTGGGCTACGTGGGGGGAGGAGGGGTTTCCTAGCCAGGCCACGTAGCTTTCCTTTCATAACATTTTTCATAGTTAAAATGAGGAACAGAAAACACAACATGTGAATATTTATTTCCCTCAGTTAATTATCTCCGTAAGTAATTTAGGGTAGTCTGACGAGAGAAAACAATACACAATGTCTTCTGGAATCAAAAGGGAAAAAGCTACATGGGGGAGGAGGGTTAGAGGCAAAAAATTATGTTACAAGGATTTCTTTGACATTAAAGCTCTGACTGGAGACATAGGTCCTCTGAACATTACAGCATTCAAATTATCAGAAGTAAAGATGCTTAAAGTTGTAAGGGATTCTCCCAATTCTATTTCTTATAAATACTCGTATGCAGATGACTTTCGAGAGGCAATAGTAAACAAAAGGAAGAAAAGTTGTGACTCAGATATTACATTTAATCCAGCATTTAATTCAGGACCGGGAATTTCTCAAAAGAAGAAGGAAGATCTCCTAGGCTTATTTTGTAAGAATGCTGTACCAAGCTTATAAAAATGCAAAATGACTGGACCAAGATTACCTGTATGTGATAAAGTTTGAGACTGAACTAAAATTTCCTGAAGTTGATAATTACTATAATAGCTTGAGAGCTCTTGATGTTTAAATAATAATGTTAAATAATGTTTTTTGTTATAATCTGACTGAATTAAAAGATTAAGTCATTACTTTTTTTACACAATGTTGCTTGGTTGGAAAATAATTTTGTTCATTTTTTCCCATAAAATTATTGTTTTTTCTTATGCAAGCTCTCTATATTATTACTTTTAAAAAATCTCTTTTCTTTAAAATTTGTATTTTCTCCTTGAGAAATTTTTCAAATTAAATAAAGCATGAAATTGTTGTTTGGCAAACCGAAACCACCATTGTTTTCAGGTATTGTGAATGTGTGACATAACTATAAATTGAAAAAACATTTACTGTTTTGTACTTATTTCTATTGCAGAAACGACACATTTTATCTTATGCCATGATATAAAAACATTAATTGCAGCAAGACTGTCATAATTCAAAATGAGGATGATTGCAAGGATATAAAAGAAATCTCCCCATGACCTGAAACTGAAATTGTACATTTTCCCTTCTATTACATTGTGTTCTTTCTCTAAAACATAGATATAAGTTTTTTTTCTAGTGAATGCATAAAGTTATTACACATGAAACATTTGAACTGACCCTCCTGTAAAATTGAAGTTTTTGAGTTATGTCACTGTTGCAGCAAATGAGCGATCGCTCATTTGCTGCAACAGTGACATAACTCAAAAACTTCAATTTTACAGGAGGGTCAGTTCAAATGTTTCATGTGTAATAACTTTATGCATTCACTAGAAAAAAAACTTATATCTATGTTTTAGAGAAAGAACACAATGTAATAGAAGGGAAAATGTACAATTTCAGTTTCAGGTCATGGGGAGATTTCTTTTATATCCTTGCAATCATCCTCATTTTGAATTATGACATTCTTGCTGAAATTAATGTTTTTCTGTCATGGCATAAGATAAAATGTGTCGTTTTTGTAATAGAAATAAGTACAAAACAGTAAATGTTTTCTCAATTTATAGTTATGTCACACATTCACAGTACCTGAAAACAAAGGGGATTTTGGTTTGCCAAACAACAACTTCATCAAAAGATGCTTTATTTAATTTGCCAAATTTCTTAAGATGAAAATAAAAATTTTAAAGGAAAGAGATTTTTTTAAAAAAGTAATAATGAGAGCTTGCATAAGAAAAAGCTTAAATTTTTTTTGGGAAAAAATGAACAAAATTATTTTCCAACCAAGAAACATTGTGAATCTTTTAATTCAGTCAGATTATAAAAAACTTTATTATTTAACATTATTATTTAAACATCATGAGCACTCAAGCTATTATAGTAATTATCAACTTAAGGAAATTTTAGTTCAGTCTCAAACTTTATCACATAAAGATAATCTTGGTCCAGTCTTGTTACATTTAGTTAATTAGCTTCACAAACCTTACAACATTTCATAGAAAGATTTATAAAAGCTTGGTATAGCATTCTTACGAAATAAGCCTAGGAGATCTTCCTTCTTTTGAGAAATTCCTGGTCTTGAATTAAATGCTGGATTTAATGTAATATCTGAGTCACAACTTTTCTTCTTCCTTTTGATTATTATTGCCTCTCAAAAGTCATCTGCATACGAGTATTTATAAGAAACAGAATTGGGAGAATCCCTTACGATTTTAAGCATCTTTACTTCTGATAATTTGAATGCTGCCATATTCAGAGGACCTATGTCTCTAGTCAGAGCTTTAATGTCATACAAATCCTTGTAACATAATTCTTTGACATGGAAAGGTTGTCCCGTTTTTTTTTTTTTTTTTTGCAGATTGAATTGCGGAGATGAAAGAATCAGGAGTATACAATGGTCCGCTTCTCATAATGTGCTTAATCATTCTCTATCAATGAGTGAACGGAATCACCTTCATTCTGAGAGTGGCCTTTAACAAAGAATTTGTGTGTAATTGATTTCAGGCCTAAATAACGTGTGGCGTATAAGTAAAGAGCAAGCATAAATTTATTTTTCTGCTGCCATGCACAATAAAATATAACATCTGCATCATGTTTTGTGGCAGCAATCTTTTTTAGATAAGGGAGCGTGCATAAACCAAATAGCTCCATTTTGGCCTCCTGTGAACCCACCCCCCCCCCCCCCCCACTTAGCTTTTTTCGCCTTTTGATTCCAGAAGACATTTTGTATTGTTTTCTCTCGTCAGACTATCGTAAATTACTTACAGAGATAATTAACTGAGGGAAATAAATATTCACATGCTGTTGTGTGTTCTGTTCTTTATTTTAACTGTGGAAAATGTTATGAAAGAAAGCTACATGGCCTGGCTCGGAAACCCCTCCTCCCCCCACGTAGTCCCGCGTAGCCTGCCACCCCATGACCAAGCCACGTAGTTTGTGCACGCTCCTTAAAGAAGGACACATGTACTTAATTCATTTGCACCATGATGGCCGTTTGCTTCATCCCAGACAACACAATCACATGTATTGCTCTTCAAGTCATACATAGTGAAATTGAAAACATTTAATTTGAATGTATAGCTAGAATAGAGAAGCATCCCCTTTAGGTAGTTGCATTACAGCCTGTAGATCATAAATAACCACTAGAGCATTTGAATTTTCTTTGTCTGTTTTTTTCACCCTCTCTTGACAATTGTTTTTCGATAAGATGTTGGCTAAATTTTTCTTATAACTTCTGTTTTTCTTCACTGTCTGCATTTTCAAAAGCTACGCAGGTTTCACATAAATCTTTCTTTGGAACGAAAAATAAAATATTGTAATCTTTTTTAAATATTCTATAGAATGAAGTATAGTTGGCAAAAGGTACCTTCTTTTCTTTGCAGATAGCCACATAGTCCTTGTGGACGTCTGCAATTGATTTGCTTTCATCAATGAAGAGCCTCGTTGTATTTGCTCTTAGGTAAAGGCTTTCAATTTTCGGTATCGAATTAATGTGCTGCCTCACGCCTTCCCTTATCATTGGACCTAAAGATTTCTGGTGTTTTATTGCATTATTTATATTAAAATAGACTTGCACCCGTCGCATAAATGTAGTGTAAGATATCAAAATGCCACCAAGAGCAAAGTTTTTTTTTTTTTTTTAAATTTAATATCGATGTTTCAACTTTATTTAGTCTTACTTTTTTTTTTTTCAAGGCAAAAATTACTTTAATGAAGAAAAATAAAAATAATGTTAAAAACATAGTTATAAAGTTGAAAAGACATGAATAAAATTGTCATGTCATTTCATCTTTACAGCAACATCTGCAAGTTTCATAATATATTGCTTCTTTTCTTCTCTCTTTTGTTTTTTGGTTTGATTATAACTTTTTGCTTAAAATAAAAGACCTAAAAAAAAAGTCAAAACCTCGGCATTGAATTAAAAAACTGTTTTTAATTGTTAACCGCATATTACTATCCTCATGTACATTATTAATTAAATGTGAGCATTCTTTCAAATTTTTTTAAATAAGTGTCCCATTGAGTGTTAATAGTAAAATTTTAGTAACAAGAGTGACATAAGTGTGAATCATAGAAGACGAAAATTATGTCGGAGGAGAAGATTTCATGCAAGAACGTCATAAAGTCTCAAACTACAAAGTGTAGACAAAGTTTATGCAATATGGTATTTTGTAATAGCATCATAACTCAAAATAATCCAACGATAGACAAGGTTGCTTGCATCAAGAGCAACACATTAAGGAATAAAACTAAAGGCATTTAAGCAGAGTATTTCAAAAAGAATTTCACAATTTGATATAACACATTATTGAACAAATGTAAATATAACGCGAATAATCTTACCATTTACACAATATCGTCATAAACAAAAATACGCCACTCTTGAACAAACTTGTCGCTATGTTACTTGACAACAGCCAAAACTCAACTGATATATGACAGTGTTGTGAATAAACTGAGGGGCGGTCTGTTGAGAAACAATAGTGACATAACCTGCTCTCTCTCGGCGAATAGTTGAAGCTCAAATGTGTCGTTCTACAAACTAAAAGTATACACGAAAATGGATCATCCTTTGGTCATAACTCAATAAAGGTCATTTTTTAGTTATGTCACTGTTGCAGCAAATGAGCCATATGATCCTTAAGACATATTCCTTGAGCTTTTTCACACTTTGTATTATTGATTATGTGCTATGGCCATAAGATAAATAAATGAATGTATGTCTTATTTAAAATAATAAGGGTGTTTTTATTGATATATTTGCGCTTTTCACTGATACGTACCTTCCATGATGCTGTGAGAAATGTAAATTTGGCTTATGTTACCGGTAGAATTGTTTCAGTACTTCATAACTCAGATATTACTTTAAAAAATACGCAAAAGGTAATGAAGTGAAGTAATGGAATACTGATTAAAACATCTGAATTTTGAGTTCTACTGACTATACGTGTATTGCAATATCTGAAATAGTGATGGAAGTATCAGCAGCTTGCAGACTAATGTAACTATTGTCCAGCTGTGAAATATCATTAAAATAAATGATAAAAAGCACCGTCCAAGAACAAATCTTGTGTTATTACATTTTTTAAATGTAAGTATTAATTTGACTGAACTTTTTATTTTCTTCCAGAGTTTTGTGGAGAATTGTTTGTTGCTTCCGATAATCAAGATGTGATTTTAATTGATCTAAGGTTATTCATCTGATGCCATGAGCTTTGATTTTGTCTAACAAAATGGTATGTTGAAATATGTAAAAGGCTTTTGAGAGACCCATAAAACTGCTGCTGAAAATTTAGTTATATCGTGGGACTCAAGTAATATTTCAACAAACTCATCTATTGCACCGACAGTTTATAATCCATTCCTGAAACGAAATTGCTTTTTTCATTGTACCATTTTCCTCTTAAAACTTACTTATTCTAGTACAAATAGTATAGAGCGGCCGAACACTGTGGAACCTAAAAAAGCTGTAGAGGCAGGAACGAAAAGAAGAGTGATGTCGATACATCCACTAATTATACACATTATCTGGTTCAAAACTATGTCGATCTTTTTGACGTGGGTGCTATTCATCCAGACAGATGAGCAGTACTCGGCTGCAGAATACACAAGGCACAGTGCTGAGGTGCTAAGTGTGGGGGTGGGTGCTCCTCAGGAGGTACCAGTTAACTTCTGTAGAATATTATTTCTGATTCTTAGTTTTGCTGCAAGGTTTAGATATTTATTGTTACCACAAGATGCAATCCATTACAACTCTCAAATACTTGGGGAAGGGGTTGTGTCGGAGGGGAGTGCCATCGAGGAGGTCAAACGAGAGATTCACCGCCCGATTGTTAAGATGGAAGACACTAGTTTCCATCTTGCTGGAACTGAGTACGAGACGCCATTCCTTAAAATAGTTGCACAGGATCTTGTCTAATGTTAAACTATTTTCAGTTTGCTGAATATTATGGGATTGTTGTACTAGTGCCAGACCGTCGGCATAAGAGAATTGTCTGAATTCTGCTTGAGGAATGTTGGAAATATATACATTAAAAAGAAGTGGGACGTGAACTAGCCTTGAGGTAGACCATTATTCACTTTCCTTAGTTTGCTTATCTTATTATCTGAGACAACCTGGAATGTTCGGTAAGCTAGCATGGTATTGATCAGACAAGTGATTTTTTTCGCACTTCAAAATGTTGAGCACTTTGTACACCATGTCCTCTTGCCACACCGTACTGTAGACTACAGTAAGGTCAACAAATACAGCACCAGTCTTCAAATGTCTTTCGAATCCTGCTTCTTTTCGAGTTGTCAAGGCCAGGACCTGATCTTCGCAGTTTCTTGCAGGTGTAAAACCTTCCTGTTCAACCGGGAGGTTTTCGAAAATAATTGGACTTATTCTATAGTAGATGATCCTTTAAAATAACTTGTAAGTAGTAGGTCTACAATTCTCTGGAACATTAGCGCTTTTTTCAGACTTCGGAATGGCTACGATCTTTGCCCGTTTGAACTCCGCAGGGATGACGCTTGTCTGTAGTCTGTTAGTACAGAAGCGAGGCAACAATTTTGTGGTATGTTATCATGGTTGTCCGGGTCGAACCGCGTCAATTTATCGAAACCTAACGTTTTGATGAATTGACGCAGCTCAACCTGGACAACCGTGATAACATCGACAATGACCGCGGAAGTCTACGCACCCATTTTTTGGTATGTTTTCCACAGTGGGTGAGGAACTCCAGGTGAACTTCATCAAAACCTAGAACCTACCCATT
>CM061918.1:131871539-131903577 GCA_031002005.1 Vandiemenella viatica
AGAATTGTACTTAATCTGCAATCTTCAAAGAAACTGTTGTTCAATGCTTTATTCAGATATGTGGTACCGACAATGTACGAGTGAACTTTTGCAAGAATATAAGTACTGTGTTATTCTCAATTGTGTTAAATGACTTTATCTTGTTTACCCTTCGCATTTGGGGTTTACTAATACGAATGCGTGGCGGCCGATCTATTTAATATTATAGGTACCAGAGGGCTATACATGGTCACGAACTTAATTTTTCATAGTTCAGAAGGTGTTGCATATCCCCCGTGCAGCCTTGTCGCCTGACAGTGTTCTGTTCATTTGCTTTTCATTCTGATAGCGAGTTGGTAGGAGGTGAAGATTATTGCATTGGCGACAGGTAGGTCATTCTGTATGATTCCTTGACTTGATTGTGTTTTACTGTACTTCTAGTCATGTTGGTGAATCGAGGATGAATGAAGCTGCTTCATAAGTGCGATGGGGAACAAACTTCAAATACTGCAGAGCCTATAGTTTTTTGTGTGTTTTCCTTTCTTCACCACTTTGACCTTACAGCCAGCATCAAATTCACTGAACATATTTCTTTCACCTCTACACATCCTACAGCTGCCACAAGTGACATTGGCTGACAGCATTGGATATATTGGTGATCTGATCTGTCACAGACTGAATTCCAAAGAAATTGAAACTACTCATAGTATTATACAACATTTTACGCTTTTAGCAGGCATCATATTAATCAAATATTCCACTTACTTTTTTCGGGGATTGCACTGCTTTGATTGATGGATTAGTATGTTTCGGTGCCCAAAACAATTAGCTCAGCGACGGAGTTGTGTGAAAACCATCACAAGTGATATTTCGATTCTGGAAATCCTGATGAAGGCACCAGGTTGGGCTCCGAAATGTCGGTACTAATCCACCAATCAAAGCAGTGCGATCCCCGAAAAAAGTAAGTGGAATATTTGATACTCGTAGTATTACTTTAAATTGTTTAACTCAACTATTTTATACAGATCATTATGTATAAATGCCCTTTTCACTGCTCTCCTATCAATCGAAAATCAGAGTCATACATAAGAAAGCTAGCTATATCCACTAATAAAGGAGTTGTTACTGTATTCTTTCAAACAATCCATTTGCCATCAGCAAAGGACAAATAAATATCATCATAAGGTTTTTGTTCGAAGCGCAGCAGTTGTCCCTTCATATAGTAAACTTCCTTTCATTAGCGATTCCTGTATTCAGTAGTTTAAGTGTGCAAGATGCACTTTAATTTCCTCCCTTTTCTGCCACACAGTTATCCTCCATGCAGATGTAGGAAATACACCTCTTCTCTGCTCAGAGAAGGTTTTAAACTGAAATGTCCTACAATTGCATTTGTCTCGTATTTTGTGTATTCCTTGTACCCTTCCAGCCTTCAAGTTTGGTGAGTGATGCATTTGTTTACATTTCCTTTGTTATTTACATAACCTAAAGGCCATTTCCTTAGTATCATTATTTTCTTTATATGATTATTTACCTCCATTAAAGGTACCTCCTTGGCTGGAATGTTCTATTTGTTCTTCTTTTATATGATGCATCTTCAGGTTTGAGCTTTCTTTGTTCCTCTCTAAATGATGTACTTCTGTTCTTCCTGCACTTCTTGCCCATGTGGGTACCATCCACTGTAACCTAGACCACATTACAGCCAGCAAGCCAAATCTGGTCATATTTTATGCAGTTGTGAGTTAAATTATGAAATGGATATCATTAGTTACTTTGCTTCTAACAAAATTATGAAGTTATAACATTTCAGTTTCTGATAGCCTCGAAAGTTAAGTGGAGAGCTTATTGTACAGTAATACCTAACTTTACTTACTGATTCCTACCAAATCTTGAAAAATTAAACTGATGCTGGAGGGAGAACGGCTTATTCAGAGTATTTGAGAGAATTCCTGATGTGCCAAGATATATGGGAAAATTTTGGTGAGCTGAATAAGAAAGGCAGCTAAGGGAAGAGCAATATGGATTTAGACCAGGATGATCAACCATCTATCTACATTAGCAATAAGACAGCTACACGAGTGGCACTACGAGTATGTAAAAGATCTGGTGATGGCTTCCTGGACATTGAAAGGCATATGACATATGAGTGTGGGAAGTGCTGAGGAAAAACTCGGTAAATGGAGATAGTGGGAAGAGTGAAGGATATGTATGGGGGGGGGGGGGGTTAGTAAGAGCTGTGTCAAAGTGGATAGAGGTAAGACCGGATGGTTCCATTTGAAAAGTGGGCTAGAAAAAGGAAATGCCTTACCACCCCTGTTATTTCTTGTGGCTATGGATGAAATATTGAAGAATTGGGGAAGGAAAAATAAAAGCAATGCTTTATGAGGAGTTGTGACCTGTTAGTTTGGGAAGAAGATGAAAGAGAGGTGCAGGATCAGCTGGATGTGTGGGAGAGAGTAGTTGCAGCCTATGGCATGAAGTTCTCTGCAAGAAAAAGTGAAGTGGTGGTAACAACAAGAAAGAAGAACAGCATAGACATAGGCATATCACTTGGAGGAGAGCAGTTAAATAAAGTGTAATGTTTCAAATATTTGTGAAGCTGGATTTAAGGAAACAGGATGGAGATAAATGAAAGAGGAAGATGTGCAGATGGATTTTTTAACAGTATTAAAAGTCTGGTATTGAGAAGGGATGTTTTGCAAAAGAGCAAAGATGCAATCTATAAAATGAACTTTGAGCCAATTTTAACATATGGGTCGGAAACCTGGGTGATGAAGGAGAGGGACAAAGGGAGAGTACAATTGGTTGAAATGAAATTTCAGAGGAGTAGGAGTAACAAGAAGAGACAGAATAAGCAATGAATCAGGGAGATGATAAAGGAAGAAACCGCTACAACAGAGAATTGAAAAATCTAGGTTACAATGGTACGGGCATGTAAAGAGAATGGGAGAGGAGAAGTTACTAAGGAAGATGCTGGACATGGAGCTGTAAGGGAAGAGACCCACAGGAGGACTGAGAGGGGCAGCTGGGTTAAAGGTGATAAGAAATGTGTGGAGGAAAGAGGAGGACATTGGGCGACAGTGGAAGAAGAGAGATGGTGGTTAGACAGGAAGCGCTGCGAGGCTTTTGTTCCCAGCAAAACCAACCAGCAGCTGGAAGTGTTTTAGATGATGATGATTTGAGAGGATCCTGGATCAACCCCAGATACAGATCCAGCATTTGGTTTTTTTATTCCAGGTATATGCTGGGATGGTTCCTTCCATATGCTACTGCTCCTGTCCAGAACTTCCAATCTTTTCTCCAGTCTAAATACTGCCTAAAATATATATATTTTTTAAATCTGCACAGGCGGTTTTGAGAATAAAGCTGCAAGGAGTTTAGTGTGTTGCAATTTTGTTTGCAGTAGCTGGAAAGAAAATAGGTAGTCTTTTTAATAGCCGATTCTCGTGCTATAGTTCATTCCTTTATGAAGTCTAGTTTTCATTTGAGGGCGTTATATTAATATTCTCATCATTTGAATGGATAGGTAATAATTTAATGCTGCAAAAAGGTAGTATGTATAATGCTTTTTATGGTCTTAATGCTGCAGTGATAGTTTCTATTGGCTGTGCAATCCTTATCTGTGATAAAATTGAAGTTGGAGGGAGAGCGGCTAATATTTAGGCCGAGCATTTGAGAGGACCCTGGTACAGGCCTCACACTGGAAGTGACAACATCCAAATTTCAGTTGTCCGCCGTCTCACTAGTACAGACAGCGCTGTCACAGTGGAACCAACATGATCGTGCATCTATGTGTATTTACTTCTGACCTGCAACTCTATCTCAGCAGCCTGGGATTTTCGCCCATGCAACGCATGGTTTGGTGGAGTTCGTTGGCAACAACTGCATGTGACAGACAAATGACGTCGACAAGTGTGCTGGAATGTGAGAACTCATTTCGTCTGTAGTCGGCAGTTGGTTCCATTGTGATAGTGGCCTTACTGTATTGGATCAACAGTTTTATCTGGAATCAAACCACAAAATTCTAGCATAATTCACATTCTCAGAACAGAAAAGGCACGACTGAGGAGTTTGTAAATCCCCATTGGGATTTGAACCGGTGGTAGTTTTACAATCTGTTCACTTCATCATGTAGTAATCATTCAACTATTAGATCAGTAACAATAGAAGGAAAGAACTGCCGCGAGGCAATATTTATATGGAAAGGATAGATAAAATACACCCAACACTCACCAATGTTGAAGGGAGGAGGGCAGCAGCAACACAACACAAAACAAAACACAAAAATACGATATTTCGGGTTAAACCGTTTGTCAAGTAAGTGGCTGAGCTCGCGCAATCCTTGTGATCACCACTGTGATTTATACTTGTGGTTATATTATCGTTGGTCCCCCACCACCTCCGATGGTCAATTTCATTCTATGAGTTGCTGCGGTGACAAAGGGTTTAACCCGAAATATTTTATTTTGTGTGTTTTGTTTTGTTTTGAGTTGCTGCTGCCCTCCTCCCTTCAACTTTGGTGAGTGTTGGGTATATTTTATCTATCCTTTCCATATACCACTATTAGATCAGTTGTTTTTGATTATTTTATGTGACTTTGAGGCAGGGCATATTGGATTCCTAAAAATAAGTTAACTCCAGCCTCCAGAGGTTCAGTCAGTCTTCTAGCACCCCTCTGAGGTATGATTTTGTAAGACCACTGTACTTAATTTTCAGGGAGGCGACACCGTCTGAAGCATTTATGTACCCGTGGACACCTAGCGAAGTGTCACGCAACAGGACGTCGGAATCACCACGTGCCTCCCCGCGTCCCTTATCTCGAATGAAGGTGAAGCTGAAGTTACACGAGAGGCATCCCCGCCACCCCCCGTACAGCGCTGACAACTCTGCATATGATGTGAACACTCGTGATGAAAAGGTAAATTGGTTGTTCTGAATAAGCCCTGATGGGAGAGCGATAATGTTAAAACCTGGTGTTAGGCAGGGCGCAGGTTCTAAGCACTGTGCGGCCATCCAGGTTTTGGTTTTCTTTGGTTTCCTGAAATCACTCCAGGCGAATGTTGGAATGGTTCCTCCAAAGGGTTTGCCCAAATTCTTCCTGTTACTCATTCTCATGCTCTTATGACCTCAATGTCAACAAGTCATTAAGCGGAAAGAAGTAAAAAGAATGCTTGTGACATACAGATTGGTCTACTCTGCATGCTTATGCCCCTAGATATTTTACAATTAATTTTTTTTGGTTAGTAGTAAGTGGGATATTATATGAATGTGGGACGATTTACAGATCTGAGTAATTCTCCATTGAATCCAAGGTCACAGAAAATACCCTCGTTTCAAAAGAAAAATCTATTCTAGTAAAGATATGTCATTGAGGTAGTTTCATATACAGATGTCGCTTCAGGTATTTAATAAATGAGTAGCCACAATGCCCGTCAAAAATGTCGAGTTTAACGGAGTGTTCTGGCAATCAGTTTCTTTTTAGTTGCTTACCTAAATAGAACTGTTATAAAATAAAGCTCAATGTGATTTCTCATCCCTTGTGATGTAGCAAAACGTTTCGGTTGTCAACTTGGTCCAGGTTGCATTTCAGCCTAACCACAATCTCCGCTAATATTGCCGCTAGAAAATCAAAGCTTATATCACATGGGAATTAATGTATTCCCTGAATCGTGTTTCAGTGTCATCATGCATCACGATATAAACTTGATCCAAAATCTTAACGTAAGTTCTTACATCTTTCTTTTTTATTATCTGTGATGAAGATTGATGTTTTAAAGGATGAGACAGCTTACATGCGGCTGAAATAGTGACCCCAGTGAAAACGAAAGATGATAAAAATAAATCTTAAGAACACGTTATGCCACGTAATATTAGTTTTAAATGTGGTTTAGCCGCATTGATTTTGATTAATTTGGAACTTCTTTCATTCAACCAAGTAATGATTTCAGTAAAAAAAAATAAAAAAATCAAGTGTTAATTTATATGCCAATTTAAACAAAATACATACTGTTCTTTCAGTATTCTGGCAATTCATTTCTTAGCAATTGCTTAAATAAATAGAATTGTTATAAAATAAAGCATAATGTAATTCGTAGTGCCTTGCGCTATCCCGGTCCAGGTTGCATTTCAATCTAACCACATACTAAGCTAAACTTGCAGGCATAGAAACAATAGTTCAATTACACACTTATTAATACATGTACTGTATCACACTTTAGTGGCAATCGCGATATAAACTAAATCAAAAATCTTTACGGGTTTTTACATCTGCCTTTTGTTATCTGTGATTCAGATTGATATTACAATGGTTGAATGGCTAATTTAGTTACATACAGCTGAAACATGTCATAGTAAAAGCAAAGGAAATTTTAAAAAATCTTAACAACTGATGTCATGCCAGGTAATATTAGATTTAATTGTAATCTAGGCTGTATATATTGCAGTCAGTGTGGGAGCAGCTTTCGTTCAAACGAAGTAATGATTTAAGTAACAGGACACTAATGAAAAGAATTTATATTATTTCTTTTTCCTTTAGAATTAATTTACTTATGCCCTCTTTACAATCAAGTGTCGGTTATACTAACAATCTAATCATTGCTACACGAAAATTAAAGGCATTATCTTCCATATCTATAGCCAAAGATTTTAACGAATACTTTCATATCAAACAAATATTAAATAAATATAAGCAACTAATAATTATTATATCAATTTAAATGAAATACATACTTTTCTTTCAGTGTTCTGACAGTTAATATATTTATTGATGCTTAGGCAGATAGAACTGTTATTAAATAACATCTACAACCTAAAACAACAAAACAGACGAAAAGAGTGACATCATGGCATGACAGATGATGTTGTAGATGACTAAACTTGCATTTTATAAGTATAGATTTGGCACCTGAGTAGACCGCGATCAAAGATTTTGTATGATATTCAACATATTTGTTGATCACCCAGTATGACAAGCTATCTATGGTTAATTGAAATGCCATTCTTGAAATCACTTCACATAAATGCATCGTTAGTTCCTCTGTGAAGGACTTGTCTAATTTTATACCCTTTTATTGCTACAAATGTAAATGGACTGTAAGAGCTATCTTCTATTATAATTTCAAAACAAACGTTTTTGTACAAAATGTATATTCTGCATTCATTATCTAGAAAACGTTGGATCGCTAACAGTACTTGAATGAGAAGCAAAACATATATGGAATATATGAAATCAAAACAACTGTAGCATTGGCACTTTCAATAAGTAATAATTTTATATTCTCTATATTGACAGCTTAGTTAAAAAGTATCAACGCTGCCTTTTGGGATGTATTTCTTTCTTGTTAAGCATCCTCAGATTACAGGTGAATGTTATCTTTGTGATAAGTGTGTTATGAGGTACAGGAACGGTTTTAACGAGATCTGTCATTGCAGGAACTTACACGAAGAGATTTCTACACACCAGATCGTGAAACCTCGGCACCAAAGACAAAGGATGCAGTTATCCGAGTGGTGCCACTGAGCCGTGAGGCCATAGACCTACACCGCCCGTCATCGCGGTCCTCCACACCCAATCAGGCACCGCGCGGTCGCCGTGAGGGGTCTCGCGGACGATCCACTCCGACCCGCGTCGCCTCCGCTCGCGCCTTCCAGCAGATACGCGGCAAGAAGTAGAACGATAAAGGCTCACTGGAAAATTTTTATCACAGCCACTCAAGTATTGTAAGTCCTATAAAACCAGTTGTCTGTGCAACAATGCACACCTCTGAGTCAGAGAATCAAAACAGAACACCTATATAGAAAAAATACTCATAGTATCAGATTACAAGAGCGAGTTTCCAGAAGGTGGCATTTTTTTATATATTTTTTTTTTTTAAAGTGCTGATCTCTGTATACACACTCCTCATAGATCTTTTGATATTTAGTTTTAGGTAATTTAGGGGCAATAGGTTGATAGTCAAATAAAAGTTGATAAGTTTAAATTAGAGATACTGGTTGATTATTATGAGTATATAATATAGTTTTCTATACATATTTTTTCATATTTTACCATCTAATGTCTCATAGTGCAATTTAGCCATGGTTTGTCCAAGATGTGACCAGTGATATAAAATATTTATAGAAAAGAGATGGAAACCATTGTTTATCACAGTTGATGGTAGTACAGCATATACAATCGCACAACAACAACAAAACTATAGTAAATATGAAATTTCATATTTAAACCCTCTATCATCAATAGAATACGAAATGAATAGAATTGGTATCAAATAATACTTGACAAATAGTTGCCCTCAGGTTTTGTATATCTGTACCTGTCACCATCTTTGTAAGTGATGGTTCAGTTATCTTATTTATATTTGCTAATAAGTACCTTTTGTTTTCTGTGTGAAAAGTATATTTTTTATTTGTGCAATTGATTAATAGTTTGAATCTCAAGATTTAAGAAAGCAGTTATTGTGACATCATACAAGGACAGATAAAATAAATCTGCCAGTATTAAATGCTGAGTGATGAGAAAGATAAACACACACTTTTAAGATTTGTTATGACATCTTGATTGGAGTTTTGATTTGTTGTCACAGCTGGACATACAGTGAAATGTAGAATCCAAACCACGGAGTGTCCTGTTGTAATTCATACAATCTTAAAAATTATCATTTGCTGTAAGATTTAAACCTGGGACTCTGAAGGCAAACATGTTAACCACTGATCTTCCAGACCACTCATTCTCCACATGAATGAGTAATATTGTTGGTAACTGTTGGAGGCGTGTGAAATACGAAAATGATAACTCGTGAGAAAAGCCAGTTTGGGTTCATATGAAATAAGACTAAAATAATCATAAATTTTTAAAATCAAGTTTGCAGTCAGCAAGAGAGATGGTGCATTGGTTCTCCAGCTGGAGATTTTTTGTGACTTTCATCGAAGTACTGTGATGAAAGCCACAGAATGAAACTTTTGATTTTAATAAATCGATGCGGCTCCACCTGGATACTCGAGGTAATAATGACAACAGAAGTCCTATCTCGTCTAGCACCTGTAGTCGAGACTGAGGTGGCTCTAACAGTGAAAGGATTATTGGAGTTGTAGTTATACATACTGTCTGCTTATGAACTTCTGGTCTGACACCGGAACTGGATAATGTATGCAGGTTGCATGGCCAGTGCTAGGGATAGGAACAGCTACTCTTCTCATATTTTTCTTTGTAATCTTTTGGCATTAAAAGAAGGTCTATAAGGTGGGAGGATCAAGGGTTTAGTACTTTTGGAACAGGATATTTCTGAGATTTGACCATGTCTGTGGTTAGAAGGAGGAATTTGATTAGAAAGATGCATTTTTTGTAACATACTTTGCCCCGACCTTTCCTCTTCCCAAGACCATAACGTACAACTGATCTATTTTTATATCTTCTGTACCAAACGAATGGGAAGTACGAAGTTAATGTGCTGGTACAGAAGGAGGCCTGGGAACTATTTGCATATACTTTGTACTACTAATAATTCTTTTTTATTTTATTTGTCAGTTTCCTCCTATTTTTCTCCCTCTTCTTCCTAGCTGGTGTTGTGCTTGTTTTATCCACAGAATATTATTTTCTCACAGTGCTCTCCCCCTAACCATCATCACCAGATTTGTTTCTTATTCCAGCAGTTACCAACAATAGTAAACTTGTTCATTCATAAATTTCACTGCAGTCAACCATTTTGAGCTTTGGTTGATACAAAATATTATATGTATGATTAGTCTCAAGTTGTCAACAGCTGCCTATCGTAAGTTTATGTGATACATTTACTTTACTTCGTTCATTTTCATGTTACATTATAACATCCTTTTCAGATCCATTATTGTTCTTAACACTTTTACAATGAAACGTGTGATTAAGATTCTTTTGTCTGATGCTGGTGTTTAGTTTCTGCTACCTGTCGAATGCGTATTTTGAGAGATTGTACAACTTCTCATTACAATATATATTAGCAAAAAAAAAAAATGTTTTTTGGTAGTTTTTAATCCTGTCTCTCATTTTCTGAAACATTAAAGTAAGATTTTTCATATTCAATTGCTAATACTTTTCTTTTAATTGACTGAGGGGGCTCAGATTAAATTTTCAGGCCACACATGACACTTTTTCTTTCATGTCTTTGATATATTTGTGTCAGCTGGCAAATGTTTCAGGTGTCCAGAATGACTGTTAATTAAATCATCATGTGAAATGCACAGTGTTGAAAGGCTTCCAAATTCTGTTCAATTAGTGGTGACTTTGTTTCAGTCAAGCTTTGAATAACATCAGTAAAAATTCATGAAAGAGTAAATGATCAAAATTTTTATTAAAATGTTGATATTCGAATCATTAACTGTAGAACGTACGATGCTCTTTCTTTGACCATTTTACAGGGTTTTTTTTATGCATAGTTATCAGTCCACTCCTTTCATGTTTCATTGTTCTCTGTTTTTTTTTTTTTTTTTTTTTTTTTTTTTTTTTTTTTTTTTTTTTTTTTTTTTAAAAAATTCTGCAGTTAGTTTTTCTACATCTGATCCAAGTCAGTATTAAAACTAACTTAGTCCACAACCCTCACAAAGGAGGGATAAGCCATTATGTCAGCAGTTGGACCGCAGTTAAAAATGGAATCCGAACCACTATGAATGGTATAAACCATTCATATCACTTTACTTTTCGAGTCTTTCAAAAGCATTTTGTATCACTGTAGCATTTCAGGTATAGATGAGGGTACCATACTCAACAATTGTTGGAGGGTTATAAAATTTGAAATTAGCACTATGTGGTATCAGCTCTTCATAAATGGAAGGGTTTCTTTTTCCTGAAATTAAAGGTTTTTTAAAACTATTTTGAGAAATAATCCATTAAAAGTTGTAGCATGGAAAAAAGTCAGTCATTAGTGTTGTTATCAGAAGAAAGTATCTGATAATATTTGTGGTCTCATGTTTGTTTAGTAATAAAAAGTTATGAGATCTCATTCTGTTCGAAGTGTACAATGTATAATGTGTATTCACCTCAGTTTCTGGAACAGAATAATTACTTTCGGTGTTATGGATAAAAAGACGAATCTGGTGAGTTGGCCACTTTGCATGCCATGTTATAGTAAGCTACGTAGTAACACTACCGCCTCTATATGTACCATAATTGTGGGCGCTTTCTCAATCTTCCCATGCATCTCTTACAGATTTTTGAAGTCGTAGAATAAATCATGCCTATTGTACTATTAATTTGAGTAAAAAATTTTACATGCATAGTGGTCAAGTCATTAGATTATTCATTTATTTTAAATTATCAACTTCTAACACTGAAACCATTCTGTTTCAAAAAGTGAATACATACTCGTGGCTCAGAACAAGATCCCATAAGTTTTTGGCACTAAACAAGCACAAGACTTGGCATATTTTCACAAGAATTGGTTTTGAGGACTAGTGATAATAGGAAATCTTAATTTCACTTATTTCATTCAAACTGGGAAAACCTGTGGATTTGATTACTAATAGTTTCCTTACACTTGACACAAACATTATGACAGTGATTTTTCACTTGATACAAATGCGGTGCAACCATGAGTTGGCTGAAAGCTTTCCATGTGGTGACACAATGGTTGACCAATTTTGCAATCATACAATTTTCTGTGTTTAATTTTTGATTTGGACTAGAAAAATTAACCAACAAACAATGTTTAAATGTCGACATTTTTACTTAATTATTTCGGCACTTTTATGTGTAATACCTGTTTTTGTTCCAAAATAAAACCGCATGAAAAGATTTAGATTAATATTTTAATCTTAAAATTTGTTCTTAAATACGTGTGGTAAATGTTGGTTCATGTTTTCTATCCAGGGCCGGCGCTAGGATTCTCGGGCCCCGGGTAAGTGATCTTAGGCCCCCCCTCCCCCCAAATATTTTTACTTTACACTCTGTTTTTTTTAATGGATAAACTCAGAAAATTTTAATACAAAAATGATCAAAACTGTTAGTGCACATTTCAAAATTTGTGTTTGATTTCTATTTATTTAGGCACCCAGGCCGGTGGGCCCTCCTTTGATGACCCGGGCCCCGGGTACTTTTGCCCCGCTCAACCCCCCCAACGCCGGCCCTGTTTCTATCTATATCAGAGCTTACATCTACTATACCTGCAGCAGAAGTTTTATTTAAACACTTTTTTAACCATAATTTTTGGGCTGCTGTCATTTATCTGTTAGATTTGTATTATTTTTCTGTTGTCTTTTGAAGACGTTAGGAAGTAGATTGTTCTAAATTAACCTCTTTTAAGGTTGCTGTACAAAGATATTACCAGCGTATTGTTGTTGTGTCTTTAGTTTTTTGTGTATATTGTTCAATATCCAAGTTTCTTCCGAGTGATACAGAGTGCCAATTTATAAGGCTTTTATTTTTAGATGCACCATTACGTCATACTTGGGATCCTTTGCATATTGACAGTTTATGTGTGCAAGTATTAACTTTTCTGATAACTATAGAAATTGTAGTTAGAATGTGGAATATTTTAAAACAAATGCTATATAGCACATATGCTAAGTAGGATATTTTCTGTTTATAATACAGCACAAAGAATTGATCCAACAGCAAATAATTCTACTTGATACTATTATTATTATCATTTTTTTGGATACTGCATGTGTTATTTGTTTCACCTCTGCAGCATTTTAGACATTTTCCTCTCACATTCACAAATTGCTTCAGTCATGATTTCTTATCCTCATTTAGCAGCACAGAACATTCCTGTAAGAGTCATTCCTTTTACAAAAATGTTTGAAGTGTCGATATCGGAATAACTTATGTTGAACATTCCGACCAGTCTGTTTATGATATATTCAAGCGTTCGCCATACTGAATACTTTTGGTTCGCTGAAAGCCTGTAGGAGGCAGAGAAAGTATGGATCAAGTTTGAATGAAGCCGTAGGAAAGAGACTAATCTTTCCTCTTTATGCTATTTTTATTCCACAGGATCTGCTTTTACTATATAGTGGTAACGGCCGACTTGTGATGATAGCCCTCTAGGCGCAGTGCAGATGTTTTGAGCGGCGTTGCAAATGTTCTAGGTGATTAGTATTATTTTATTTGTGAATTTAATAGTTTTATGTGGAAATTGGGGACCATTCCAGCATTTGCCTAAATGAGTTATGCAACACTGCGCGAAAACCATAGTTTGGTTATCTGGTACATCAAACTTTAGTACTGTCGTACCTCTCTCACTGCCAAACTGGTGGGTATTATTCGGATTTTGGAGTCTTCAGTAAATAAAATGTAGTGTTTACAAAGAAAACTGTTTGTGGAATAAACTGATTATTTTTATCATTTTTGTTTTGTATTTTAATTGGAGAATCTCTTGCCTTTTTTTAATTACACTGATCTTGCAAAAAATCAATATTTTATTGTATGGTCGTGAGGATTAAGATGTCTGTTGAATCTTTATTTGAGTCATTTATATGGAAAGGGCGGATAAAATACACCCAACGCTCACCAAAGTTGAAGGGAGGAGGGCAGCAGCAACACAAAGCAACAAACAAACACAAAAAATATATTTCAGGTTAAACCCTCGCGCAAGCCTAGCGTTTGAGTCGCTGCGAGCTCAGCCACTGACTTCTTTTAACTTAACAAAGGGTTTAACCCGTAATATTGTATTTTTGTGTTTGTGTGTTGTTTTGTGTTGCTGCTGCCCTCCTCCCTTCAACTTTGGTGAGTGTTGGGTGTATTTTATCTATCCTTTCCATATAAATATTGCCTTGCGGCAGTTCTTTCCTTCCATTGTTACCTTTATTTAAGTCAGATGGTTTAGTCATTTTTAAAATTCTTATGTAGAATTTAGGCCTTAACATCAGGAAATATATTCTGTATTCTTAGGGAACCAACTAGATCTTTGATTTTGACCTCTAAAATGATTCTGTTCATTGATGCTTCTCTTCTTCATTTCCAAAAGTTCTTCAACCATTCACTTCACGGTTTCCTCTGTCTCGGTGCAGATGTTAATATCTTTTCTCTTCTTCTTCTACTGGAAACCTTGAAATTTTGTATCCGTCTTCTGAAAGTTGTTCTGTCTTGTATTATATCTTCCGTTATTCTGGTCTGTATCATATATTCCTTGGATATCCTAGTTGTAAACATGTTTGAGAATTCTTTTTGTGAGCTTGCTGTTATCCATTCTCTTTATGTGACCAAAAATTTGATTCTCCTCTTTCTTATTAAATTATAGTACCGTATTTGATAGAACTTTTGTCCAATTTTTGTGTTACATGAAGTTCTTATTTTTTAAGGGAAAGAAATAGATTATTTTTTAAATCTTTTACTAGATCCTGACGAAAGGCACAGCTAAAACATAAGATTTTAATAAATTGACACAGCTCTTCCAAGAGAATCAAGATGATACAGATTATTTTTGCTTTATTTTTATTTATAGTTTTATATTTGATAAAAAAAAATATGGCCAGTTTTTATGTTACATAAAGTTGATACTTTTTTTGTACAAAAATTAAACTGGTCAAATACTTACCAAAAAACAAGATTATTATTGTTTTGTACAAGAATTTGAATCTCACTCTTAAATTTATTTTAGCTCTTATGTGTCCATTTTATAGTAGGTATATATTGTATGCACATTTTATTAATAGGTTTACAGTAGTGGTAGAAAGAAATTGCTCACTTAGACCAGTAACTATAATAAAATGGGTGGTTACATATTTTAGAATATAAGAAGATTTTATTGCTTACTTAAAGAAAATCTCATTGACATCATTTCCAGCAGTTCCCATATATATTAAAAGAGAAAACAGCTAAATTAATAGCCATTAACATGTGTTTTACTAACTGCTGGTTTTGGAGGAGCATTATTACCAAGATATATACTGCAGGTGATGATTTGGCAGTATTGGATGTGTATAAAATGTTCTCGAGCGTTTCACCACAGCAATGTGTCAACTTTGTGGGAAGGCTGAGAACATTTTATACAGCTGATACTCTCGAAAAGCTTCCATTCACTATTGACTCTGTTTCTATTCATGCATTCTTCAGCCTTTTGGCATGTATTGAACCATTAATTGCTTTGTTAAATTAACATCCCACATGGAATTTCAGTATACATACTGTAGCAGTACTTTGAGTCTACTATAGCATTAATCTAACTGGTGAAATGATACTCAGAAATGCTTACAGTTTAATAAAGAAATAAAGTTGTTTCGTGAATAAGTAAACTGCTACCCATATGTAGGTATATTGCTCTTTAGTTGCAGATGGAAATAATACTATTGTTTAGGTACATTATCAGTACTTATACTAAAGTCCTTTTAACAAAAAGTTAACAGCAGGAACTTATTCATATTTAGAGCGTTCAGATTTTGTATTAAAGAGAAAAGAAATTAAAAAGACTTAGCATTACAGATTTTTTCTTTTACATTTATAAGCAGGCAGCTTTATAAATTATAATGCCCTAATGTGATATTTTACAATTTTTTTTTTATTTTTGGCTTTTTAAAAAAAATATACGTATAGTTGTGTCACTCTTCTGACACTGTTACTTATACAGCATATTCTTGCTGGTAGTTTTAAAATTTTGTATCAATTTTATTTCATTATTTGCAGAATTTATGTTGCTAATTTATAACATCATTATTTTTCCCTCTGAATGAGGAACATAGGTTACTTTCATGGTCTTTTAAGTAAAAAAATATTTGCTTTGTAACACTTTTTTCGGTAATAAATGTTTGAAATCATATAGACTGATTGACTCTATTTCTCTGTTAAAAACTACATATTAAGCACCCTATGAAAATCCACTCTTTGTACGATGGGTTCCTGCATATTCTGAAGCAGAAAGGCTGCATGTGTGGATTGAAATAAATTACTTAATACTAACAGCGGAATATATTTTTTTTATGTATAGATAATTTTATTTATTAGAACAACATATTTTTGTCAAATGGCCTGTTGGGAGATATTTTAATTTAATCATGCAGAAGAGACGTTTACAAGACTTCCCTAGTAAATTGGATATGATGTGTGTTATAGTAATGGTATTCAATAACTACTTCCATAGGCTCAATTCATGGTTGGCGATCCAGATTTTGGCTTTCTTGGTTTTTTTAAAAATTTATTTCAGGGTAATGTAGAGGTGGTACCTCCATAAAGGCCATTAACAATTTGTTTCTGTTAATAACCCACAATCCCTTCCAGTTAAATGGCCTCATTTTCAATGAGCCATAAGAGGCCATTCATAAACTGTCACACCCTAAATGGGAGGGGGGGGGGGGGAGAGGCATAAGCTTTATAATATCACCTTGGAAGTACAGTAGAAGTCCGATTATCCGAGGTAAACGGGACCGGGACCACCTCGGATAACCGGAGGTCAAGGAAAGAGGTTACATTGGATCAAAAAACGTATTGAAACGGAAATAATATGATTTATTTATAGTGTAAAACTAATTTGTGAAGCAAAAAAGTCTTTAATTGTCTTCTGGGGCATAATTTTGTTTCTCTTCTTAGCGGAAGTATAGCGCCAGTGCTGTAGCATCATTATGTCGGCATTATATTTTAATAAAAGCTCCCTATCATATTTAAAAAATTTGCCTCGGTTAACCTGGCGGCTCAGATATTGGAACTCGGATAACCAGAATTTTACTGTACTGTTCTAATCAACTTCCAAAGTTAAATTTCAAAATGTCTGATGCCAACTTGGGGATCGGAAGATCAACAGAATTTGAAATGGCATGGCAAGGAGGGAGGGGTAAAAAAGGCACCATTTGTATGATGTGATTTATGGATGGCTACTTAAAACCAATATTTAAAAAAAATTAATAATAAAAACAAGGAAGGCTAAGGAAAATAGATCCATCATTGACCATAGATGAAGGCAGGAGTTCAGTGACAACACAAAAAAGTTTTTATATAGCCCTTAGCCAACCCTAGATGTGATGAGATATGTGTAAAGGGGATTAGAAGTGCTTACTTTAAGTCTCACCATGTGACTAGACAATATGGAGATAGTGCCTCATCTCTCTCAAGCCTGTATGACCTGTTTTGAATTGAATTAGTGTAAATTATATATATCTTAATTATTTTTTCACTGCTCTCCTGCCTTCATCTTTGATTAGAGGCCTACTTTCCTGTCCTTATTTTTGTGTTACCTAAAAGCATTTTTATTTTCATTACTAGTGTAAGCCCGTGACTGTTTTTTGCGTATCGTCACAGGTCTAGAATAGTTCCAGTTTTTATGATGAAAGATTATGACAGGTTGACCTGATCCGACCACCCTTAGGATGAATCAAATCTCTTGAGCTTGAAGAACTCAGAAGCATTAATCGAGGTAGGTATTAAACACGGACAGGAACGATCGTGCTATCGTATAACTGTTTCAAAGGTCATACACTCGAACTTGCTTAAATACGAACTTGACTTGTATTTCACTCTTAAAGTTCACTCTGCAAATTAAAAAAAAAAAAAAAAAAAAACCTGTTTGCTTCAAAAGCATCACGTTGTTTATTATTGAGAATGGGCAAAAACTCATAATTTAAACATTGGTCATAGTATCTGTGATGGCCAGAGAACTTAATACGAGGGCTGCTATATATATTTCTGGCCTAATAATGAAAATACGAATATTTATCAACGAAAATGGTTTTATTGTTTTTCAAAATATTCTCCATCAAGATTTATACACTTTTGCATGCGCTCAAACCAATTTTCGAAGCACTTTTTCCACTCCGATTGAGACACCTCCGAAACATGGTTTTTGAATGCTTCAACAGCATCTTCTGGCGACGAAAATCGTTGACCACGCATTTTTTTCTTGATGTGTGGGAATAAAAAGAAGTCATTGGGTGCCAAGTCAGGGCTGTACGGCGGATGACCCATCACTTCGACGTTTTGGCCGGTCAAAAAGGCGCTGGTTTGAGCCGATGTGTGACAGCTCGCACAATGGTGCACAATGATTCGTCTTCTCTTGTTCATTTTTCGAATTTCTCCGAAGACTTCAGGCAAACAAATGGTGGTGTACCACTCAGAATTGACCGTCCTACGTTGCTCAAGCGGAACAGTAGCCACATGACCAGTTTTGCCGAAGAAACAGGCGACCATTTGCTTCGAAGTGCTTCTTCCACGAACAACTTTCGTTGGATTTGGCTCGTCTTGGAAGACCCACACGGTCGATTGCTGTTTTGTTTCGGGCTCATACGCATAGATCCATGGTTCGTCACCTGTGACGATCTTATAAACGTCTTTTGAAGCACCGCGATCGTATTTTTTCAGCATTTCTTTACACCAATCCACACGAGCTTTCTTTTGAGCGATTGTCAAATTGTGCGGGATCCAACGAGAACAAACCTTTTTTACGGCCAGGTGTTCATGCAATATCGAATGTATGCTGGTGGGAGAAATGCCTAGGCATGCCTCTATTTCACGGTATGTCACATGACGGTCTTGCATTATCAGTTCACGTAAGGCATCGATGTTTTCTGGCACAACGGCTGTTTTTGGACGACCTTCACGGAATTCGTCTTTGAGTGAGCGTCGGCCACGATTGAATTCGTTGTACCAGTTTTTCACAGTGCTATAGGATGGTGCTTCGTCGCCATACAAAGATTTAAGTTCATCGATGCACTCTTGTCGTGATAATCCACGTCGAAAGTTGTGAAAAAATGATCGCACGAAAATGTTCACGAGTTAATTCCATTTTTTTGCCAAATTGATTTCTTCAAGTCCCTGTAAAAAAAAAAAAAAAAAAATTGTCGTAAGTCAAAAAGTACTGAGTACATTTATGCTAAAAAATGTCAAACTTTCCAATGGAAATGTCAGATTGCACCTGGCAACACTTAGTGTTGCCTAGGCCAGAAATATATATAGCAGCACATTCCATATTATGAAACAGTTGAACAACTCCGCAGAAATAAGTTGCCAGAATAGTCGATTCGGTGACACTTTTGGTCTGATGTCCACTTAAATTAACCCAATAACTCACATACAACGAACATGAATAAAGACCAATAACGAAAGTGGTAAGTAAAATGCCTAAAAAAGCAAATAAACCGTAATACATAAATTTAAGTTTCTTTAATTAGTAACATGTTACTGAAAAGCAGATCCACTTTTTTCAGCCGCAAAATTAATTTTTTTAAAAACTATGAAAAGCAAACTTAATGAATGTATTATGCCAATTGATTTGGTAGCAATTGCTTAGTTATTAAATTATTGACATAACCACTAATTCCTTCTAATGTTATCTCTGGTCGCTGTTTTGTGTGCGAAGGCTGACATGTGGCACCCTTCTCCAGCCAATAGCTATCGAGTTGAGTGGGTGACCTTACAAAATTATATGGTAGATTATTGCAACGACTGTAATAGTGTCAGGCTGTGCCTGTCTCAATGGGTCAGTGTTACAACCCACTGCAATAGTTGGTCTTGCTGCTCGTTATCCTTTTTTTGCAATTAAAAATGTGTACTGGAAACAGTAGTACAGAAGTAATCATAATCACATAACAAACACACTTCTTGTACGGACTACTGGATCGAAAAGGAGCTTAACAACACAATCAGAAATAAATAGACCAAAAAATTTGAAATTCGTCCTGAGGATATCACGAAATAACTAAGAAAGCCATAAATAATAATGATAATAAAGTGACTGGTGTAGATAATATTAGAACAGTTGTCTTAAAGATAGCATCTTGTGATATTGTACCTTACCTTGAAATGTTATTTAAATTGAGTCTGGATACTTGCTGCTTACCAGAGGACTGGAAAAGTGCGATAGTAGTGCCAAGGTGAGAAATAGAGTTGAAAATTACAGGCCAATACATCAGTGGTAGGTAAATAAATGGAGAGATTGATATGCAACCACATCAGGATTATATTTGAGGAGTGCTTTTCAAGTTAGCAACATGGCTTTTGGCAAGGATATTCATTTCAATCTCAGTAGGATATATGTAAGATATTTTGGATGAAATGAACAAGGGAGGTAAAATGATGGTGTAGCACTAGATCTTGTTAAATAATCATACGCTAAATAAATAAATAACTAGATCTTTCAAAGGTTTTTGACAGAGTGAGCCATAAAGTGGTGGTAAATAAGGTAAAAACTAATATGACATTATTTCAAGGTAAAAACTATTGGAATGGATGAGAAAGTGTTTTACTGGTTTAAAGAATTCTTAAAAGGTAGAAAACAAAAAGTTAGGGTAGGAAGTGCAGTATCAAAAGAGGTGCCACAGAGAACATTGGGAACATTGCTGTTCATTATTCTAATGAATGATTGTGTTGATGGTTTACTATCGGAAGTTAGGTAGGTTGTTTGTAGATGACATAATGTTATATAATCGGATCAAAATGGTAGAGGACTGTGAACAGCTGCTGCAAGATGATCTGAACAAAATATCTAGCTGGGTTTGCAAACATGAGGTAAAGATAAATGCGCAGAAGAGTCTGCCTATTGGATACACACATAAATTACGATTATAAGGTGGGGAAAGAATTGTTTGTTGAATACTTGAAATGTAAATATCTTGGCATAACATCTGATTAAAAGCTCAGCTGGGCAAAACATTAGACAAGTAGTAGGAAAAGGTTTCAAAATCCTTGTTGGAGAGAGTGATGAGGGTATGTACGAGAGAAGCAAAGGAATTAGGTTACAAAACTTTTCAGATCATTGTTTGAAGATGGTAGTGTAGGTTGCCCATCTGGCCTGAGAGCCCCCAAAATATTTTTTTGCACTGGGGCCTTCATTAACCTAGTTATGCCACTGTATAGGACCCACATTTTTTTTGTACCAAATACAGATGTTGGAGGAGGTGCTAGATTTGTCTCGAAATTACTGCAGAACACAGTAACCAGTATGATAAAATAGCTGGAATTGAATTAATTGGAAGACTGGAGGAGGGTGAAGAGGGTTACGGGAGTGTACACGGCATTTAAATTGGTGAAGAGACATAGAAAGATATTGGTGTAAGAATGACAAGTAATGTATGCAAGGGAAATGATGGCCATGACCACAAGCTGGCACTCAACTTCAGGGACAAGCGTGTGGGAAGATTATCTTTTGAAGGTAAGGTGAGGCACAGGAATAAGTTAGCCTACAGAAATGTGAATTTTACCAAAAATGTTGAAACAATTTAAGGTTGAAATTTGTAGAGGACAAAGTAGGTGGTTACAGAAAAAATGGGTGTGTAGGGAAATTGCCAATGGAGAGAGTGCACTACATCACAATTAAATTAAGTGTGTCTGTCACTGAAAATCAAACAAAGATAGCTTGTGTCAGTATACAGCTCTTGGGATAAAACAGTGACAGTACTGCCCAGTATGTAGAACTAGTTCTGCAAAAATACCTAGAAAAAAAGTTGGAAATGCCATTTAACTATTGTTGATGCAGGCTACAACCACAATGAGATACAGGGATATAATGAGTAGGAACAGTGAAAGGAGACATAAGAACTGGGTTATTACTTATTTCATTAATCAAACAAGTATTGTGGATTATTCAAATAAGGCTGATTAATTCAGTAATTTCTTCAATCATTTCCTATAAATTAATTTAAGAAAATTAGAATTAACTCATTTTGTTTGTTGGCTATTTATGATACACTGTATTATTATTTAGTAAACCTAAATCTACTGGCATTTTACACGAAAAGATTTTTCATATCTATCATAAAACAAAAAAGTGATCAAATTAAGTCAGATATTTACACTTTTTAATTACAAGTGTGAAAAAAAATTAGGTTAAATAGACCTGTATGTACAAAGCTCTTTACACGTCGCACATAGTTTCACTGTACATTCATTGACATATCAGGTGGACATGTTTCTCCAGATTCTGTCTCCCTTTGTCCTTTTCGTCCTGAACATAAAGTCGGATCCATCCAGATTTGAGTCCTGCAAGAACTACTGCACAGAAGAATTGAAGACATAATTGATTTATGGGTTTTGTGAACGTATTGTGAGAGAACAAGTTAGTCCAGATACATGATCAACAAACAATTTAGGTTTTTGATGTAACCATCAATTGTCATTAACTCATAAATCATCTGCACTACTTAGCAGTTTTGCAAATTATAGAACTTGTATGAAATTATGACATTTGAAAATTCCAGAAATATGCATTATTGTACTGTGCACTGTTAGAAGTATGGAGGCAGGGTGCCTGCAGAGATTTGATCTGGAAAGTCAAGCTTTTATACCCCCTGAAGCTACAGATTTTTTTGTAGCCTAATGTTTGGAATGACTCTTCAGGAAAATCATTTTGTTGTATATTAAAAGCTCTCCTTTTGGATATAAAACATCTGGACTCTGGCACATCTAACTCATGTCAAAGGTCATATAATCAAGATGAACTCTTACAATTTCCTGATCCAATTGGGGTTTTAATCTGGGAACATGAACTTGAAGAGCAAATGCTTTAACCACTGAGCTACCTGACCATGTCCTATTTCGGTCACCCTGCAGCTGTTCACAGTTTTAATCCTATTATATAACATTAAGTCATCTGCAATCAACCTAACTTCTGACTGTAAACCTTTATCATTCATTAAAATAATGAATAGCAATCGTCCAATTACACTACCCTTTAGCCAGGGCCCGTGCTAGGATTCTTGGGCCCCAGGTAAGCGTTCTTAGAGCCCCCTTGAGAAATTTTTTTACTTTAAACTCAGAAAATTTTAATGCAAAAATGTTCAGAATTGTAGGCGCAGATTTTAAAACTTGCATTTTATTACTATTTTGCTGGGCAACTGGGCCAATGGTAATTTTGCTCCTCTATTCCCCCCCCCCCCACCCCCTTTACACACACAACATCTGCCCTGCCTATACAACTCCCATACTGTATTTTTGATACTGCATTCCTTCCATAACCCTTTGATTTTAATTGCCTATTACATTATAACTGTGCCAGAAATTTCGAATAGACCTTATACTGTTGTTTTGCATATGGCTTACCGCTTTGTCTTTGTCGAGGTAAGTAGAAGCAGAAGAGGATTGGGGACAAGAATCAGAAGGAATTTGGCCATCACTTTTTTGAGTAAATCATCCCAACATTCATTTGGAGTGATTTAGGGAAACCGTGGAAAACCATAATCTAGATTGCAGGACGAAGATTCAGACCTTAGTGGTTGAGTATGGGACCCACATTTTTGGTATCAAATACTAGTCTGAGAGAGTACTAAGATGGGTTGCTAAGATTTGTCTCTGGAAATTAATGCAGAACACAATCAGTACCGTATATATGATAAGATAGTGAGATCTGGAATAATGAATAGCAATGGTCTAATTACACTACCCTATTGGAAGACAAGAGAGTGAAGAGAATTGTGCTATGTATAAGGCGTATACTGGAGATGTGTGGAAGGATATTGATGAAAGAATCAAGAAAGGTATATCGAGGGGAAAATATGGGGATTACTGGAGATCGCGATTCCGCCTGGAGTTAGCATCATAATGTTGCAGTGGTCAAACGCAAAACTCTGCTAGAAATTCTTTCCGAAGTACATTTTCATGCTGGTCCAGGCTGTATCACAACCTAATTTCTGGTTGAAAATAATGGTCCAGGCTGTATAGCAACGGAATTACTGATTGAAAATAATACGTCTTCCGACTGACTACAGCAGTATTATTTAATGCTTGTTGTAGCGGAATCGCGATCTCCAATAGAACCAAAATATGACCATAACCACAAACTGACACTCAGTTCCAGGCACTAGAAAGGGAAAAAACTGTGAGTATGGCTATTGCCACTGGGGCGCTCCACTGCAATTAATTAAAACTAAAACTGCATTTTCCCACGCATTAGAGTCTGTTAATGGAGCTTTTTTTTTGCATTGATAGTACAACATTCTGCCGCAGCGATACGCTATTGGCCATTGCTTCGACCTAGTGGCAGTAATATCTTTGGCCTGCCAAACATCTGTCCTTGGTATACGTGACATTGCTGAGTGGCTGTGACTTGCACAGTTGTGTGTCATACGATGGGGTTTTCTGCCTGTGACTTGCATGATGCACGATAGATTATCTTGATCATTTACTGGAATAACTTCACAGTGTCCACACAGGTATGAATGTTGGATTAAGAACAGTTTTTATTCTATCGACATTTTAGTGAATCTCATGCATCACAGTAATTTTCACACGTTTACTGAAAAATATCCGTTGTTTTACTATCTTAAAGTACTTGGAATGCAGAGCGTATGAACAGTGCATAGAAGGATTTATATAGGACCGGCGTATGTAAGCACATAGTAGCATAGTATTTCACTTAGCCATTCGAGAAGTTAATTCTTGCGCATATGTTATAGTCGTCAGTTATTTATGGCTGGGACTTATTACCGATTCCAAACATTGACAACACAACCGAAACAATGCTCGACGTGGATTTTTGTAGCGCGCCATAGTGCCATGAGCCATAGTTGTGATTGCAGTTAAGTCGAACTTGGCAGCGTATTATGAATGATATATTTTTGAAGTTTACCGCGCGACTTGGCGCAAGTCTGCCAATTGTAGAAACGAAAATACCGCCCGCATATTTGTTTTAAGGTCCAAAAGTTTTTTTATTTACAATGAAGCCTATCTGAAAATGATTTTTGAACAGAAGTATGAAGGTTCAATTTAATCAATTTAAAAAATTATGGGATAATTCTAAATCGTGATACCGCTACCAATACTTTCCGCCTCGCGGATAACGATATAAACACAAATTGCCGCTGTTGCATTCTGAATACGCGGGCAGATCCAAATGTCACTTACGGGACCTGCATGAAGAATAGGTAGGTTTTCTCGGGCAGAGACAAATCAAATGTAATATCTACATAACGACTTACGTCGGTAATTAGTTTACAACGTTAGTGGTATCGTTATCTAGGATAAAGTCCATCCGTGTATTTCTAGATCATGATCCCCTTAGTTGCACGCGTGTTTAAGAAGCTAACGTGATTGGCATAGAAATGAGTGGTTTTCTGTAATATGGAAAACGGGATGCGATATGCTCGTTTATCTATTCTATAAATCGTAGCATCTTTAAAATTTAGCCGATCAGTTCTTTGACATATAGATCGCGATACCCAGTGGCGGATCCAGGATTTTGTTTTTGGGGGGGGGTGGGGGGTGCTAGGATTTGGTTTTTGGGGGGGGGGGGGGGCTTGACTCGGGGGAGGGGGGTTCGCCGACAGAAAACTCATTATTCCAGATTGCCGCCCTTATTAAAACGTAGAGGAAAAAAAAAGAAAAAAGGGTCCCCAAATTCCACTGTCGTCAGGGGTGACCTTGGTGCTTTTGGGGAGGGCTTGAGCCCCCTAGCCCCCCCCCCCCCCGGATCCGCCACTGGCAATACCACTACAACGCTGTAAGCACTTTCGGTGCAGGGATCATATAAATTTAAATTTTGTTTTCTTCCTAGAGGTTTTGGTTAGAATGTAGTGCGACCAGGATCAGGAGAAAAATGCGGGATTTGCTTAAAGTGAAAGCACTCTTTCCTCTATCAATTCAATTTGATACTAGGGTTGCCAACGTATTTAGAAAAGAAATACTGTATGTTTATCTTTTTAAGTGCAAAATAAAAGTAGGCTATATGAAAGAAAAAAAAGTATTTTTAAATTTGAATATTTGCCTTATATACACATATTTTTGCGCTTAAACTATTAATTTTTTTTAAATTTCAGATTGTTATTCTAAATCTAGAATTATAAATAAATGAGCTCATTTCTAATTGAATTTAAGGACCCCCAGTATCGGGAAAGTGTGACCCGACCTACACGGTTCACTTTTCGTAATCACTCCAGATCAATCGCTCGCAGTAAACAGGGAATCTTCCAAACTGATCATCAAAGATGACGAATGAAAGAAACTGGGTCGGGTTCATGGAGGAAGGAATTCCTCCATGGTCGGGTTCAATTCTTTGTTCAGTTTCGGTGTTTCCTCGTATGAATCAAAAGTGACGCGTGCAAACAATCAGAATATCGGAATGAAACCTCGTAATGGATCCGTTGCATTTGTTTGTTTCTGATTGTTGCCGTTTTGGAATTACTGGAGATTGTGAATCCGCCAGGAACTGGCAACATAATACTGCAGTAGTCAAACGAAAGACTCCGTTAGAAATACTTTTGGAAGTACATTTAACGGTTTCATGCTGGTCCAGGCTGTCTTACAGCCTAATTTCTGCTTGAAAATAATGTTCCAGGCTGTATTACAACGGAATTAGTGCTTGAAAATAATACGTTTTTCGATTGACTACAGCAGTGTTATGGCCTACTGATTGTTGCAGCGGTGAAATTAAGCCCGGGTGGAAGGGTACTTTCTCCACATGCTGGAAAGTGGTGCTGACCAGTTGAAATTTGGATTAACTGCTTCCACATGATGCCATCTTCACGTTTTCCACTCTTTTTTTTTCGAAAAAATGGCCACAAACTAAATTTTGAAATATGAGACTGCACAACCACAAAATGTTACCAACGCTGCAAAAAAATGACACAAACTATCGGTATAGGGATCATATTAGCCTAAACAGCTTCGCTTTATCATATTGATCGTGGTTAGGTTGAAATTCGGCCTGGACCAAGAGAAAAGTTTACGGGAAATTCGTTCTACAGCATCCATCTCAGAAATGGCGCATTTATTTACAACGGAAGCAATCGATTGTCTTTGACTGCTTGTGACCGAGCGTGGTGGGTGAACGGTTATCGTTCTAGCTTCGCATTCGGGAGGACGCGGGTTCGAATCCCCGTCCGGGCATCCAGATTTGTGTTTTCCATGATTTCCCCAAAATCGCTCCATGTGAATGCCGGGATGCTCCCTTCAAAAAGGCCATGGCCTGATTCTTTCCCGTTCCTCTTTCCAGTCCCATCCCGCCTCTAATGACCTTGGCCATCGACGAAGCGTAAAGCCGTAAAAAAAATAAAATAATAATAATAATAATCAATCTGACTGCTTGTATCGATATGGCGAGCGTTCTACTACATCCTAGATATTTTCTGATGTGAGAACGATTTTCTGTCTGTTAATTTCGTGCGAGGGAAGCTGAAACGGCAAGAAAACATTACAACAATAATTTAAGAAATTATTATTAATTTTGCAGTACTGGGAGTATATAATAGTTGCACGTCACTTTTCTTTTGGCATTTTTAATTTAATTTGTGGCGACTTTTCCGAATAAAAAGAGTGCGTGAAACGTGAAGAGGGCATCATATGGAAGGAGTTAATCCGAATTGCTGATTTGCTGCAGGTCAGTACCAGTTTCGTGTAGGTGAAGTAAGCGCCCAACCCACCCAATAGCCTCTTTTTTTTAGTTTCATTTGACAATGTGAATAAAAAAATCATTTTTAATTAAATTTAAGGATGGCTGTTTCTCTCTTCCCTAAAATTTTGCGTTCTTCACTGTTTCGGTGAAAGTAAAAATAGCAGGAACATAAATTTAATTTAAAGCGGTTTTATATCTCAATTGCTTATTGCAGACATTTTAGTCAAATGTTAACAATAATAAACACACATAATTACGTAGTTTTTCTCGGCGTTGAGAATATAAATATTGTTCTCGGGTGACTAGCCGAGTTACAGGAGTGTTATAATTACACAATACCTTTTTTATTATTATTATTTTATTTCACTGCTTCAACGGCGTTTTGTAGCCTCGCTACTGTATGTAGCTTTATCTACTGTTTCGAATAGATTGTATTGGATTCGCTATGATTCGCGTTAGGGAAAAACCCAGCTTTGACCGTTATAAACAGCCTTTATGGGAAACCCTTGAATGTTCTTATTAAGTACACAATACCAGCAGCCACAGCCAATTACTGCTCCGCTGAGCAGAGTAGGGTGGAGTGTGTTGTCGCTAGACATTTACTCCAGCTTCATTTTGATGGGACATTTCTTCTCTGTTGGTTTGTCGTCGCTTTTGGCTGTCGATGTTTTCTTGAACTGAGTGGGTGCGACCGCGACCTTCTTCCTCAGAAGTGGTAGGCCGCATTTTGTGTAGTTCCATTAATGCTGCCTCAAGGAGGCAGAGGTGTCTTCTTTTGATGTGAGGTGATTTACAAGCCTTGTGAGATGGGTGATGAGTGAATCCAACCTTTCTTCTCTTTGTTCGGATGATTGACCAGTGGTGTGGTCGCATGATTCTCCGCCGGTGATCTTCTGCCTGGGTTGACTCTTTGGTGGACGCCGTCTGGTGTAATCCGCGTGATGTCTAGTCGTCTCCGCTGGCACGGCCCTGTTCTGTTGTCGTCCTGTTAGCGGGAAGCTGTGCAACTTCCGGCGCTCCTCGGGCCGTGTGGTAGCAGTAGGTTTTTTTTTTTTTTATTCCCCTGGCTGAGGGCCAGGGGCGGGCCGTTGTAGAGCGAGTAACTCTTTTCAGCCTTAGTGTAAACATTTATTTTTTAAACTTTATTTTATTGAATCATTTTATACATTATTTCCTTATTTTTTATCAGGTGGGGAATATAGATTATGCGGGAACTGTGGACGTAAAGTCCTTAATATGTTATGCTGATCGTTGTTTTATGGGATTATTGCAGCTATTAGCTGACTTAGCAGCTGGACGATCTTGGTCAGTGCCTGGTGGTCGAGGCCGTTGTTGGCCCTGTCGTCTTGGACGGGGCGCCTGGAGCAGAGCTCACAACTGGTCCCTTGATTGTTGCGCTTGTCATCATGGCTGCTCCTTCGGTATAGTGCTTGTCCTCTTCCTGCCCCTTCTTGTGATGGACAGTATCTTGCTCTGGCGTTGTCTGCTTCGTGGCAGGATCCTGCGCCGTGTAGGAGGTCCTGGTGGTGGGGGGTGCTTGTCCCACCCTCCCTCTGTAGTCGGCAGCTGTCTTGTTTCGAAGTTACCGTGCGAGGAATTTTCTTCCTCCACGGAGCTTTCTTCTTGACAGCAGTGGGGTGTTGCCCTGATTTCTTAACCTGTTGACTGCTTCTTGCTGGCCTGGCTGGACATCGGGAGAAACACGATGCATGCTGACCCGAGCAATTTGCGCAGGTCGGTGTTGCGTCTCTCGGGCGACTGCAAAACTTTACACTGTGAGCGCCCGCGCAGCGGACACAGCGTTCGTCATCTGTGCAGTCTTTGGCCTTGTGGCCCCAGGCTTGGCATCGGAAGCACTGCTCACTCTTGTATGCTCTCTGCTTCTTCTGCTCTTGAGTGGCCTGGGGCTTTGCTGTCAGTCTTGGATGGTAAAGGATGCCGTTTTCCTGGAGTAACTTGACAGCAGCTGCCATGTCAGCTGGCCGTACAAATGTGGCGTCCCATTTCCTTTCGTCCTGCTCGATAGTAGCTACTTCCTTATTGGCTGGTTCGGGGCGACGACGTGGATCCGGGCTTGCTGCAGCAGCATCTGAAACCCCCTCTGGGCTTTTGACTGGCGACGTCTGCTGGGCGTGAGCCGCGGAGCCCGTTGGCGTGGCTTCTTCCTCCGTCGAAGTCTGGTCCGTCTATTCTCGGCTGTCGTCTTCGATGTTGGACAGGTCCAGCAGCTTGAAGCTGAAAGTCGTCCCTGAAGAGCCTCGGGGTGCGTCCTCAGTTGGTGACTGGGGAGTACTCATCTGGGAGTACAATATGCCTTCCGACAAAATTTGCTTTTTCATGGGGTCCACTAATGGTACTTCTGCCTGGTCAGAGGTAAACGCGGACGTGGATGGCGATTCCGTGTATCCCTGATGCCATGCCGTCTCCTTGGCAGGGTTTGACGGCTGCTTTGCTTTTTCTGCTTTTCTTGCAGCCGACGCTGCAGCTTCTTCCTTGATCCTTCGCTGCTTGGCGAAGTATTCTTCAGCATCCGTCCGCCTTAAGCGGCACTTTCGTGGCTCAGAGTTTGGTGTAGACTGGGCGTTGCGCTCGACATTGCTGCGCTGGTAATCACTTTCACAAGCCACATGGAAAGGCTTAGGCACAGTGGGCGCTGGCGAGCGCTGTCCATCGCCATCCCGGTGGCCACTTGGACCCGACCCGCCTACTCCGCAGCGCGGAGCAGACTGACCGGTGGAGCATCCTGCAGCTTGGTCGCCGTCCGGCGCGGCGAGAGCGCCCTGGTGGGGAGTCTGCGCGCCGTATGCTGCGCAGTCGCCTTTTCCTCTTGAGCGCTGCGGCCGAGGCATGTCCGTTCACGACGCTATCCCCTCTGAAGCAGTAGGGCAGACATCGCTCTCTTGCCGGCTTGTTGCGGGGTTTGTATGTGACCTGCTACTCGGATGAGGATTCTTCCAGCTGCGTTGCTGCTTCCATGCTCGGCAGCCGCGATAAGAAGCAGCGTGTGAAGAGCCGCAGTTGCAGCAAACGGCGTCCTCGCGACGCTGGTTGCATTCTGCGACATAAAGACCACCTCCACAACGAACGCATCTTGCTGGCTTTGTACATTCGCTGGCAAGATGCCGGAATTTTTGGCACCTGTAGCATTGCACCAGCTTGCGTGGCTGCAGTTTTTCTGCTGATTTCTGCGTAGAAGTGCCGGCCTTCTTCGTCCTGGGGCGGGAGAGTGTGACTTCATATGATATGGAGTCCTGCTGAAACATATGGATGGCTGCTTCAAAGTCCTCAGGGCAGCACAGCACGATCTTCAATCCCTGGTGGTCTGGCCAGCTGAACACAGGAAGCTTCATGGCACTCTGCATCTGAGCCAGTAATTTACAGTAGTTCCCTGCATAGTTGACGGTGATCGGTGGTACTGGGCCTACTCGTGCGGCAGGGAAGATTACTGGTGCTGGTGAGTCAGGCGACAGTGATGCTGGCTCACCATTTTGAGAAGGCGATGGAGTTGGTGTAGAGGGTGGTGTGGGCCTTATCGGCGTCGTCTTGAAGTTGCGGTTCATCTTTGGGTCGTAGCTGAAGGTCTGGAACCTTCTTTTGGTGTCTTCAACGTATTCCTCCCAGACGAAGTCGCTGGCAAGGGGGGTTGGAAATACAAGTGCCTCCGGCCACGCCTCGACTCCTGCAGCTGGGCGATACTTCTTGACCAGATGTCGGTGGTCGCGGCTTGTCAGGACCTTCTTGAAAGTGGCGGCGTCGCAGGTGGGAACCCGCAGCTGAACTGAAGGCCGTCAAGGATAGCTGAGATAGCGAAACTCCATTTCTCAGGGTTGCCTCGTGCAAGACGTCTTTTCCATACTTCAAAGGACCAATCTTCTGGTCTGACTTCTTCCACAACACGTTCAGTGGCCCCTGGTGGAAGGTGGGAGGCCTCCGCCAGGAAACCAACTTCCCGCTGGAAGGCGCCAGGTGGTTTGCATTTCTTCCTCTGTTTTGCCTTCTTGGTTGCGACAGGCTTCACGGGCGCCTCAGGGGCGCTACTGGAAGCTGCAGTGTCTGCCTTAGTGAGAGCAGATAGGCACGAACGAGTAGACTTGGCTGTACCAGTCTGCACAGGCGACGTTGAGGCGGTGTCTGCCGACTTGGCCTTCTTGGCCGTACCGGTGTGAGCGGGCGTCGCGGCGTCGTCAGTAGATGCAGCGGTGTCTGCCATGGCGTGCCCGTACAGTACCGTATTACTGGACTTTACCCCTGATACGACTGGTTCCACAGCCGACCAATCACAGCGTAGCACCAGGAGTCTGGTCTAGCTCAGGAACTTTGCACGTTCATAACCTCACTTCTAATGACAGAAGATGGGAGCAACAAGTAAAGACAAACCAGCAGAAAAGTTACTCACTCACCACAATACTTGGAGGAAATGTCATAAGACAAGACTATAAATGCTTGGAAAAGAACAAGCATCAAATGGTCCTCTCAGCAACTCTTTTTCCGTGCTATTCTACCGTAAACTTCCTAGTGAAGATGGCGCCAACGCTTGAGAGCGCCGAAATATTGTGTAATTATAACACTCCTATAACTCGACTAGTCACCGGAAAACAATATTTATATAATAATAAACACATTGTTTTAATTTGTCATGACAAAATCATTTAGTATCTGAGTTAGTGATAGGGCTGTTGATATTTTTTTAAAAATATCGTATTTTCGATATATCGATATTTTAAAAAATATCAATATCGGCTGTCGATATATCGGGAAAAAATATCGATATATCGATACTTTCATAAATTCAATTTCATAAAATCAAACCTTGTAAAAATAAGGCTGTCCACTGATAAATAGACGTGATTTTG